>PVJX010050056.1:0-10828 GCA_004027295.1 Dolichotis patagonum | reverse complement strand
GTTACATTTATAGCTACAATGAATGTAGTTTGCCATGGATCACTTTAACTGTATATCAGGCCAAAATCATGAGTTATAGAATCAGGTATATATGGATATAAACATATTAATAATGGGGCATTCTTATTTGGTCATTAAATGTGTCAACTAATGGATTTATAATTTTTTCCTGGGCCTGAAGTAACGTCTTTATCATATTCCTTCCCTATCATACTGTGGTTATTATATATAATATATTTATTATATATTTATACATCATATATAATAAATATATTATAAATAATAAAAATATCTTATTTGTAATTTATCTTTGAATCATTATATTTTTTATTTTATTTTAAGAGTAAAAAGATTTTAAAAAGACAAAACAGAAAAAACAAGAAGAAAAGTAGAAAACAGAGTTCAAAAAAATTAACATCACAAAATCACTAGTTGATACACTACATATTATTAACTTAACAATAATTTTTAAAATTACACAGTCAAAGCATAAAAAGTCTCTAGACACTCAAACATTGACAGTACAAACTCTTCTGTTCAATTATCTAACAAAAACTCAGTAATATGGTCATGTATTTTACACACTATACATACCGTTATGTCCTTTAGAGAACTTTCCTTCCCTTTCACTTTTACAATATCTATTATATCTATTATACTTTTATATCTATTATACTTTTTGAATACCATTATTCTGTCCATTCTTATTATTTTTTACACTAGAGAAACAATGTGATATTTACTAATGTGATTCTTGTTTATTTCACTAATGAGGATATGCTCAAGTTGCCTCCATTTACAGATAAAGTCCTCAAGATCATCCTTTTTATAGCTGAGTAGTATTCCATTGTATAAAAATACTACATTTTTTTATCCATTCTATAGTGAATTTTGCTGCCATGCTCTTTCTTTTTTTCTTTTTTCTTTTTTTTTTTTTTTGTTACTGGGGATTGAACTCATGACCTTATGCTTGCCAGGCAGGTGCTTATGCCATTGAGCTAAATCCCCAGCCCTGAATTGTGCTGCTATGAACATGAGTGCACATATATCACTGTAATATGACCTTTTCAATTTTTCTGGGAAAATACCCAAGACGGGAATAGCTGCATTGAATGGAACTTTCAATCCTAGTTTTTTGAGGAATCTCTCTACTGACATCCACAGTGGTTGCACAAGTCTGCACTCCCATCAACAGTGGAGAAGTGTTCCTTTTTCCCCACAGTCTCGCCAACATTTGTTATCAGTTGTTTTCTTGATGGCAGCCATTCTTGCGGGGTGAGATGGAACCTCAATGCTGTTTTAATTTGCATTTCTCGAATGACCAGTGATGGTGAACATTCATGTATTTATTTTCCATTTGTATATCTTCATCTCAGAACTATATGTTCATCTCTGATGACTATTTTTGGAGTAGGTCTTTGAATTTGGGGGGTTTGATATTTTTCAGTTCTTTATTTATTCTGGATATAAGTCCTTTGTCTGAGGGATTGCTGGCTAAAATTCTTTCCAATTCTGTGGATTTTCTTTTCACTTTGTTGGTGATTTCTTTTGAAGAACAAAAAATTTTTAGTAATATGAGATCTCAGTTGTTGATTCTTTGAAGTATTTCCTGTGCAGTTTGCGTTTTATACATGAATTCTCTCCCTAACCCTATGTTTCCAAGATTTTTATCTACTTTGTCTTCCAGTAGATTTAGTGTTTCAGTTTTAATATTTAGATCCTTGATCCATTTTGATTTTAGTTTAGTGTATGGTGATAGACATGGGTCTATTTTCAGTCTTTGACATGTGGAAAGCCAATTTTTCCAATACCATTTATTAAAGAGGCTATCTCTTTTCCAGTGAATATGTTTACTCCTTTATCAAATATAAAGTGGCTGAGTGTCTTTGTAGTAGTGCTTTTATCTTCTAATCTGTTCCAGTGATCCTCAGATCTATTTCTTTGCCAGTTCCATGCTTATTTTATCACTGTGACTTTGTAATATTGTTTCAAGTCAGGAATTGAGATGCCTCCTGTCTTGCCTTTGTTGCCCAGAATCGCCTTTGCTATTCTAGGTTTCTTCTGTTTCCAAATGAATTTTAGGAATGTTTTCTCTAGATCTATAGTATATTTTCATGGTATTTTGATTGAGATTGCATTGAATCTGTATAAAAGTTTTGGGAGTATGACTATTTTCACAATGTTGGTTCTTCCTAACCAAGAGAAAGAAATATCCTTCCATTTTTTAATATCCTCTTCAGTCTCCTTTTTTAGAGTAGTATAATTTTCAGCGTATAGGTCTTTTATGTTCTTGATTAGATTGATTCTTAGGTATTTCATTTTTTAGAAGCAATTATGAAAGGTAATATTTCCATAATTTCACTCTTGGTGAGTTTTTGTTTGTGTACAGAAATGCCATTGATTTTTGAGTGTTGACTTTGTATCCAGCTATGCTGCTGAATTTGTTTATTAACTCTAGTAGTCTTTTAATGGAGTTTTTGTGGTCTTCTATGTAAAGTATCATGTCATCTGCAAATAATGATAATTTAAATTCTTCTTTTCCTATTTTTATGCATTTTATTTCTCCCTCTTGTCTGAATGCTCTGGCTAATATTTCCAGAACTATATTGAAAAGGAGTGGTGATAGTGCACAACTTTGTCTAGTTTTTGATTTTAGAGTGAAGGCTTTCAGTTTTTGTCCATTTATTATAATGTTGGCTGTTGGTTTGTCATAAATGACCTTTATGAGATTGAGGTACATACTTTCTATTCTGAGTTCCTGTAGGGTTTTTATCATGAAAAGGTGTTGGACTTTATCAAAAGCTTTTTCTGCATCTATTGAGATGATCATGTGATTTTTATTTTTGGCTCTGTTGATGCAGTGTATTACATTAATTGATTTGCATATGTTTGACCATCCCTGCGTTCCTGGAATAAATCTCACTTGGTCATGATGCATAATCTTCTTGATGATTTGCTGCATTCTCTTTGCCAATATTTTATTGAGAATTTTTGCATCAATGTTAATTAGTGAGATTGTTCTATAGTTCTCCTTTTTTGTTAGGTCTTTCTCTGGTTTTGGTATCACAGTGATACTTGCCTTCAAGAATGAGTTAGGGAAGACTTCTTCTCTTTCAATTTTATTGAAGAGTTTAAGGAGTTTTGGCTTTTAAATCTTTTATAAATTTTTTGTAGAATTCAACTGAATCCATTTAGGACCTGGGCTTTTGTTTGTTGTAAGTATTTAATTACATTTTAGATTTCAGTAGCTGATATTGGATTATTCAAAATTGCTATATCTTCTTGGTTGAACTTTGGTAGTTCATATGTTCCTAAAAATCTGTCCATTTCCTTTGTGTTTTCCACCCTATGTGAATAAAGGTTTTTAAACTAGGTGTTCATGATCTTTTGAATTTCCATGGGATCTGTAGTAATTTCATTATTTTAAGCCTTTATTGTGTGGATTTGAGTTTTTTTCTTTCTTTTTCTTGATAAGATTGGCAGGGGTTTATTGATTGTGTTTATTCTCTCAAAAACAGCTTTTTGATTCATTAATTTTTGCATTGTCTTTTTAGTTTGAATTGCATTAATTTCTGCTCTAATCTTTAGAATTTCCTGTCTTCTATGAGCTTTGGGTTTGACTTGTTCTTCCTTTTCTAGAAGCTCGAGATGTAGCATTATGCTATTTATTTGTGTGCATTCCATTTTCTTGATGTGATGATTTAGTGCTATATATTTCCCTCTAGGGCTGCTTTCATTGCATCCCATAGGTTACCGTACATTGTATCTCTATTTTCATTGTATTGTAGGTACTGTTTTATTTCCTCTTTAATTTTACCTGTAACCCATTGGTTATTCAGAAGGTTGTTGTTTAATTTCCATGTATTTATGCAGGTTTTGCAAGTTTTTTTGCCATTGATTTCCAATTTTAGTGCGCTATGATCAGATATTATGCATGGGATAATTTCACTCTCTTTGAATTTAGTTAAGAATGCTTTATGGGTTAATATATGGTCTATTTTGGAGAATGAGCCATGTGCAGCTGAGAAGAATATGTATCCTGATGTGGTCAAGTGAAACACTCTGTAAAGGTCCACTAAGCCCATTTGCTTACAGGTATGATTCAGTTCTGTTATTTCTTTGCTGACTTTTTTTCTTTTGACCTATCTCTTTGTGACAGTGGATTGTTAAGGTCTCCTATTAAAATTGTTTTCTTGTGTATTTGGTTTTTCATGTCCATTAGTATTTGTCTTATATTGTTGGGTGCCCCTGTATTTGATATATATATTTTGTTGTTGTTGTTGTTGTTAGTTCTTCCTCTTGTAGTTTTCCACTAATAAGTATGTAGTGGCCTTTTTTATCTCTTTCAATTCGTAGCCTGGTGGTTTTTTCTGTTGTTGTTCTGGAGATTGTGGTCATTTTATCTCTATCTAGGGTGTCTTTCAGCACTCTTTCTAAGGTTGGTTTGGAGGACATGCATTTCTTCAGCTGTTCTTTGTTATGGAAATATCTTATTTCTCTATTAAATTTGAAAGAGAGTTTTGCTGAGTACATCAGTCTAGGTTGAAAGTTGTTTTCTTTTAGGGATTGAAATACTTTACTCCAAGCTTGTCTTAACCTGAAGGTTTGCACTGAGAAGTCTGCCATGATTCTAATAGGCTTTCCTTGGTAGGTGAGTTGTGTCTTTAACAGCTTTTAGTACTCTTTTTATGCTGTATGTCTGAGATCTTAATTATTATATGTCTGAGTGTAGATTTATGTTGGTTATGACTGTTTGTCATTCTATATGCCTCGCTTATATGTATATCAGATTTTTTTCTCCTTGTTTGGGAAATTTTCTGCCATTACTTCTGTGAACAAGTTAGTTATATCTTTTGCTTTGTGTCCTGCCTCCTCACTGATGACTATTAATCTAACATTGCTTCTCCAAGCATCATCTTGTAGCTGCTGGATTGTCATTTCATGCTGCTTTGTTGTTTTTATAAATTCTACTCTTTCATGATTTCTATCTGGGATCCTGTCCTCAAGGTATGAAATTTTATCCTTAGCTTCATTTAAACAGTGTCGCAGGCTTTCAATACAATTTTTTGTTTCTTGGATATCTCTTTAAATTTGTTTCATGGATTCTAATTGTTTTCCACATTGTTCATTCAATTGTTTCAATCATTTCAATCAATTTCCAATTCTCCTCTATTTTTTTAATCTATTTTTTCTCTAGCTATGTTGAGCAACTCATTTACTAAGATTTTTATTTTTGTCTTTACATAAGACATTATTTCTAATTTGAGTTCCTCAATAACCTCATGGATTTTTTTCTTTACTTCATTTGCAATCTTTTCAGAGATTCTGGTGAATGACATTTAAAGTTCTCTGTTTCATTGTTACCTGTTCTTGCTCCTGATGGACTAGATGTTTGAGATTGCATTTTGCATTTTTGTTTAGTCATTTTCACCTTTTGGGTAAATAGCTGATATTTCTATCCCAACAGTCACAACTGTTCATAGTGTGAGTTTTAGGGTCCTACTGTGTGGTTTATGTTTGTCAAATTTCTGAGTACCACAATGAAGAGATCCAGTCTCCTAAATTCCTCCTATAGGGCCTGTTGGGTGAGTTCTATAATCTTTCTGGGCTAACTAGCCTAGAAGTATTGATTTAGGGCAACTCTTACTTCCTGCTCTTGTTATATCTTCAGGTTGTTGCAGGTGATCAGATCTCCCTGGCTATAGAGTTTGTGTCAGCTGAGGTTCTAATGTATCACTGGGGGTCTCATAAGCTCTTTTAATGTTCTCTAAGTTGAAGGAGCATAATTGGCACACTCCTCAACCTGTCTGATGTTCTCTGTGTGGAGGAGGGGATTACCTAGGTTGCCAGGTTCGCCAAGGTCTTACAATTGGAGGCAGTTTCACTTCTGCTCCTATTTACCCACTGTAGACTTCTATTCAGGGGGCAAAATAGCTTCACTGACTGGAGCTGCTGAGGTCTTCTGTTTGGGTGAGGGGCTCCTGAGTCTCTCTTCCAGCCAGCATGGTATTCCACTGTAGTCGAAGGTTCTGGGAGAAAGGGTGGGATCCAAAGATCAACTGTGGTACTAGGTCAATGAGACTGGTGTGTTCCCCAAGGGGTGGGTCCAGTGGCAGCAGTCCCAGGCTGCTCAGGCCTGTGGCATGCTTACCCGATGCTGCCATCAACATATATATTTTTTAAAGTAGAGTCTTGCTGTGTAGTTCAACCTGGGCTTCAACTCACGATGTAGCCTGTTGCCTCAGCCTCCTTAGTTCAGGGATTACAGGCATGTGCCACCATGCCAGGCTTTGAGTAATATATTTTTATCAATATTCTTATGTTCTATTATAAACCCAGATTTATTGATGCTGAGAAACATTTCTCACATATGGTTTGTTAATATATGATTCATTTTGGCAACATTTCTTTTGTGAAGTTTTCCTTGATAATACCCTGTAAAAATCATTGCATATTTCTAGAAAATGTTTGTTATACTACAATGAAACTGGTCTTTATAAACATTTCTTTAATTTTTTTCTATGACACCACATCCAGTTAGCTATGGTATTACTCTTTTTAGGTTTCAAGGACAGACAGCATCTGACAGATACACAGTCTGCATGCTTTCAAAAATGAATAATTTTTAGCTTTGTATGAGGGTTAGTAAATGTTTTCATTATTTTTTTACAGAAATACGATAAATGTAGAAATTAATAAAATCATAAGGAAACAATAGTATTTTTAAGAATGAATGTCTTGTAAATTACCAATTTACACAGTTGAGCTATGATTACAGTTGCATTTAAAGTATAGTTTTGTTAATTTGCATATAGTCATTACATAGTTCATGTGTTTCAATAGTTTCTGATATAAATCTCCTAGGTAGTACCTACACTGCTATTGAAATATACTAATGCAAACATTTTAAAATTGTTAGTTAATTATTTACTGCTTGATGGATGTTCCTCCCTACTGTTTCTTGCATCCACACATCAAAGATTTGCTAGGAAAGATATGTACCGATCTTTCCAGGGAAAGCCAGATGGCCTTTTACTATGACCTTTGCCCAATGCTATTAGCATCCCAGGGAGCTGAGAAGCTCTGGTTCATTATCCACAACCAGATGTTTTCTACATCTCTATCACCACTGCTAAGTGGCAGTTAATGTCTGGCACAATGGGTATTTGCTTGAACCTATGGTCCATGAAATTTTGTCTCTTAAAATACAAATACCACCCACTAGCAGAAACTCTTTCTTATGTGTATATAACACAGCCATTCTTCAGCTTTAGAAATACTGCTATGGAGACACTTAGTTTAATATTTTCTCTGTCTTTCTGAGCTAACGTCATTGAGGATATTCTAGTCTAAAAGAAGGAAATTATCTCCTTAAAATCTTGGATATTACATCTGACTACTTCTTAGTTAAATAAATTACCACACTATAATAACTATACAAACTTGTATAGTAAAAACCTGATCTTTCCTTAAAATGTTAACAGTTTATTAAAAGACAACTCATAGAATTAAGCAGAAGCAAGTTTCTGGAGTTCCCTTGAAGACAAGAAAATGATTAAGCCTGGGCTCCTCTTTGTTGGTAAGGATTTAATTATAATGAGTTCACTGCTTAATTCTACAAGAAATTCTAAGAAAATTTAATGCTAACACTCCTAAACTCTTCAATGAAATTGAAAGGGAAGCAATTCTTCCTAAGTCATACTGGAAGAAAATATTACTCTAGCACCAAAACCTGAGAAAGAGCCAAATATAAAAGAGAACTACAGGCCAATCTCCCTAATGAACATAGATGCAAAAATTCCCAATAAAATGTTGGCAAAGAGAATTCAGCAAATCATCAAGAAGATTATACACCATGACCAAATTGGATTCATCCCAAGAATGTAGGGATGGTTCAACATATGCAAATCAATAAATGTATCCACCATATCAATAGAACCAAAAATAACAATCACATGATCATTTATATAAAGGCAGAAAAAGCTTTTAATAAGGTCCAACACTTATTCATGATAAGAACCTTACAGAAAATTGGAATAGATGGCCTTTACCTCAATATGATGAAGGCCAACTATGACAAACCAATAGGCAGCATCATATTAAATGACCAAAAACTGAAAGCCTTTAACCTAAAATCAGGCACAAGACAAGGCTTTACATTATCAACACTCCTATTCAATGTAGAGCTGGAATTACTAGCCACAAAAATTAGAGATGAGAGATAAATAAAAGGAGTAAGTTTAGGAAAAGAGAAAGTTAAGTTATTGTTATTTGCAAATGACATGATACTCTACATAGAAGATCCCCAAAACTCCTTGAAAGACTCCTAGATATAATAAATAAATTCAGCAATGTAGCTAGATACAAAGTCAACACTCAAAAATCAATAGCATTCCTATACATTAACAACAAAATCACTGAGAGAGATATAAGAGAAGCCACACCTTTCACAATACCATCCAAAAAATGAAATACTTAGGAATCAATCTAATGAAAGAAGTAAAAGATCTATTCAGGAAAAATTATAATACCCTGAAAAAAGAAATTGAAGATGACCTCAGAAAATTGAAAGATGACATCCCTTATTCATGGATAGGAAGAATAAATATTGTGAAAGTGGTTATTCCCCCCAAATTGGTATACAGATTTAATGCAACCCCAATCAAAATACCACTAGCAAACCTTGTAGATCTAGAGAAATCATTCCTAAAGTTAATCTGGAAACAGAAGAGACCTATATAACAAAGGCAGTTCTAAGCAACAAAGGCAAGGCAGCAGGCATCACAATCCTGACTTGAAGTTATACTGCAAAGCTACTGCAATAAAATCAGCATGGTTCTGGAATAAAAACAGATCTGAGGATCAGTGGAATAGATTAGAAGATGCAACTACAACTACAAACACACTCAACTACCTTATCTTTGACAAAGGGACCAACATGTTTACTGGAAGGAAGATAGTCTCTTTAATAAAGTGCTTGAAAAATTTGCTTTCCATATGCCAAAAACTAAAACTAGACTCATGCCTATCACCATGTACTAAACTAAAGTCTAAATGGATCAAAGATCTAAATATTGAAACAGAAACACTAAATATGTTGGAAGACAAAGTAAGTAGAAATCCTGAAGACATAGGGGTAGGTAGACAATTCATGAACAAGAATCAAACTGTACGGAGACTACTTCCCAGAACCAATACCTTGGATCACTTCTTACTAAAGAGTTTCTGCATGTCAAAAGAAATCTCCAGCATAGCAAAAAGAAAATCACAAATTGGGAAAAAATCTGAGTGAACTGTCCCTCCACCAAAAACTTCTGTCTAGAACACATAAAGAATTAAAAAAAAAATCAGACCCCCCACATTCAAAGACCCAATCCAAAAATAGACATCTGAGATGAATTTACAGTTCTCAGATGAAGAAATAGAAATGGCAAATAAATATATTAAAAATGTTAAGAATCATTAGTCATCAGAGAAATGCAAATTAAAATCACACTGAGATTCTATCTCACTCCAGAAAGAATGGCCAGGATAACAAACAAACAAACAAACAAACAACCAAAAAACCTACCAACAACACATGCTGGAGAGGCTGTGGGGAAAAAAGGACTGTTCTGCACTGTTGGTGGGAGTGCAGACTGGTGCAACTGCTGTGGAGGTCAGTCTTGAGATTCCTCAAAAAGCTGGAATTGGAAGTCCCATTTGACCCAGCTATTGCACTTCTGAGCAGAAGAACTGAACACATCATACCACACTGATACATGTGCACCCATGTTTATAGCAGCACAGTTTGTAATAGCCAGATCTTGGAAACAAGCTAAGTGTCCATCAATTGAGGAATGTATAAAAAAAGATGTGTTATTTTTATACAATGGAATACTACTCAGCTAAAAAGACTGATCACATTGAGATATTTATAAATAAATAGATGCAACTTGAGATTACACTTATGCTTTCCTGAGATCCAGGCCATGTTGGAACTTAGGGCACTGAGCCAACCAGTAACCAGCCTGCCACCCTGGTAAGCGACTGTGGTCTGGCAAGCCAGGGTCACCCCAGGGCGTGGAAACCAGAGCAACAGCATTTCTTGAGATCTGCGCCATGTTGCAACTTACGGTGCTGAGCCAACTAGCAACCAGCCAGCTGCCTACCAGGGCACGGGCTTAAAATCAAACATACCATCTCTCCCCCCCACACACACCCCACTAATAATTGGGATCCAGGGATCTCGGTATCTCTTGGGAGGTGACCATATGTAGTACAGCAAGTGGGGGGAGTTTTCTTCTATCTCTGAAGGCAGATATTTTTATTGCTGTTTTGCTTTGTCCTGATTAATGGTGTTGCTCTATTCAATATTCTGTTTTGATGTGTTCTATAATGTTGTGTATTTCTTTTGATTTTGCTGTACCTAATAAAAGAACAACTATTGTGAAGATAAGATATACAATGTTGCCTATTATGTTTGTCCTGGTGACCTGCTCTGATATGTTTTGTATCAATTTCACTATACTGTCTCAATTGGCTTTATTCCATCCTGTTTTGTTGTATATTACTACCTCCAAGTTAATAAAAATTAAATAAAATAAAACAATAGAACATGAGAAAACAAGGTAATGAAATACCTCCAAAAACTCCCAACTCCACCAAAGCTGATCCATGTGACATGGATGAGGAGAAACTCAAAAACAAAACAACAGAATTATATAAGGTGATTAAAAAGGAAATAACAACAAAACCGATCAGTAAGGTACTGAGCAAGATGAAACATGATATAACTAAATAGATAATGTACTTAAAAAGCAAAAGGAGGAAAAGAAAATGCTCTAAA
>PVJX010050055.1:0-10828 GCA_004027295.1 Dolichotis patagonum | reverse complement strand
CAAGAGGAAAGAGAGAAAGGGGAAATGGGGAGAGCCATGATAGTACTATTAAAACAAAAAGTGCCAAGGGGAAAGGGAAGAAGCCTTTCTTTAAGAAGAATGCTAACTAACATATAGAATCAATAATAAATTTAGAAAGTCAGAGTTTGTAATCATCGTTAATTGTTTCATATGAGAGTCATCACTGTTTGCTAAAACCATATGATGAAAAGATGTGGGAACTAGAATAGTCACACAGTTCTGAAAGTACAGTATAACTTGTAGATTGTTTTAATTACACAGAGAAAAGATACTGTTAAAGTAGAGAAGTCTGATAGACCAAGTAATCAAATATGGGACAAATTGACCTCATATACCTCATGGTATAATAATGTACTGAGGACACATCATCAGTTATTTCTGACAGAAATTTTTAGCCCAGCTCTAATCATGAGGAACAACTAGACACAGAAACTGAGGGGCTTAAAAAAAACAGATTTAGACATTTCAGAAATGTTAATGTTACACACACATATGTTAAAGTTCTTATAAATGCAATGGTTTGGTCCTGATTAGACCCTAGATAAGAAAACATAAATGGCATTATTCATACAATTGATAAAGTTTGAATATGAACTACATGTTAGATAATAATATTATATCATTGCTAAATTTCTTGGGTGTGATATAGTTTATATTCCAGTCCTGTAAGAGGATATTTTTTAAAGAAGTACATACTAATGAAATATTTGAAGGTAAAGTATAAGAATTTCAGGAACTCCTCAGATGGTTTGCAAAAAATTGTAATAAAAAAAATTCTATAGAGAGAGTATAAAATAAAACAAGTATGCTTGATGTGTGCATTCAAGAAAATATATAAAGGGAGACTAAGCTAATGTAGAAAAAATAGTGCTAAACTAGGAAAAACATACATAAATGTTCATTGTTTCACTCTTGCAACATTTCAAAATTTTAAAGTGGGGGTGATAAGGAACAACTAGAGAACAAGAGACTTTTTAACTGAAAACTGTCATTATTAAAATAAAATCAAGGAAATCTCCAAAGAGTAGTGTAGCAAGAAGAACTATAGAGATAAAATGAAATAATTACTCTAAGAGATCTAACATTTGACTAGTGGTAGTTCTAAAAAGAGAGGACAGGAAAATAAAGGGAATCAAATACCCACAGTATAACTGAACTTTAGGGCAAGAGTTCACAGACTGAAAAGGAATGCTAAACACCCACCACTATGAACGGAAAGAAAAAAAGCCTCATACCAAGATATATTGTCATACAGCTTTAGAATTCAAGAAGGAGGAGTTGAACTAATAGATTACCTAATATATTGGTTATGAAAAAATAGTGACAGAAGAGGTTTGTAATTCATGCACAAACTACAGAGAGATTTGCAATAGTGATACAGAAAACTAAGCAAATGGAAAAATGCAGTCACTAAATCTAGGAAGATTAAAAACTAAGGAAATATACAAAAAATCCTAGTACCTACTTGAGTCAATAGGAAGCAGTAAAGTGAACACTGAAGCAAAATTTATGCCATAAATGATGTTAGCAGAGTAAAGAATGGGACAATAAGAATGTAGGATAGTATAAGAGTGCCAAATCTCTTCTATAATAGGAAATTAGTAGTTAATATTAGAAACTAGTAAGTCAAGAAATAGCACTAAACTATATATACTCACTTAAAAATCATTACAGTAAAGACACATTGCTATTAATCTCCTTCAAAATACTTTCACTGTCTTTGAACACGCTTACTCCATAATGGTTGCTGCTTTATGAAGTAGTTCTAGAAGTCCTTTTTCTTGTCTTTATGAGTTGTGATCAAAAATATGGTGAATGAGGCTGCTAAATTCCATCTGATAGAAAGACAGTATTGTAAAAATATGACATTGTATCCTCATCCAACTTATTCACTAGGTATGGCACCATGTGACTCCTAGCTTTTCTCAAAATGACTGTGAATGGTAAATGTTTTAAGTCAATTCAGGACAATGAGGAAGCCATGAAGGCACAACTAAGGACATCAAAATAATATCTAGTACTGCTTTAAAAAGTATCAAGAACAATAGGTTAAATACCTTTGAAGTCAGGGGGAATTATTTTAAGAAGAATTAATGGCAAAGTGTCTATTTTTTACTGTAATAATATTTTAAAATTTGAATATTCACCATATTTTTTAGTTGAACCTTGTGTTTGTGTATGTATGTGTGCATAATATGTAAATACTATATATATGTAGATATAGTACTCAGGCATTGACACAAATTTTAGTTATTTTGCTTAAGGATATATTTGTAAAAACCCTATCACCCAAGGGTACCAGTAAAAATAACAAAATTCCTTTGTTTCCTAACATGTTGAAATATAGCTGTCAAGAGACAAATTAATTGTAGATCAGAGTTGGGAGTCTACTAGATCTGTGCAACATTAAGTTTAATAGCCATGGTTAACAGGAATAGCCTCTGGAAAAAGTAAACTTTGTTATTTTGAAATCCTTTGAATTCCTATATGAGTAACTATTTTGATTAGAATACTTACTGATTGCAGACAAAAATCACATATTTGCATTGTTAACTTCCCCTTTCTGCTTTTCAAAATGAAATATTGAAGTTATTTTTCAAAATGAAAAATAAGAAATAATATTGCATTTTATTTAAGTTAAATGATGGTAATGGCATTGTAATTTCATAGCTTTTTGTTTGTTCACTGGAACTGAGTAGATCAACACTGAAGGAAAATTTCTTACCTCAGTTTTTCCCACTTATACTATGGATAAGGAATTGAGAGGTAAATAAGGTCTAAAATATATAGTAGATATTGTGAATTGTGAAGACAATGTTCAAAAGAAAAGAGAAACTGTGATGGGGGAAAGGGAAAGGAAGGGAAAAGGAAAAAATGTGTATATACATAAGATAGTTATACAGCTAGTTTCTCTTGGTTCATTGAAAGGTTTGTGCTAATATTGTTTGGACTATATTTCATGTATTTATCTGGTAACTACAATGAAGATAACAATATGTAATATATTATTGTTACTCTCCTGTTAGACTGTTTTGAAACTGTGACTTACTTTATTTTTTTCTTTAAAGGAAAAAAATAAATTTTATAAATAGTTATATATTTTTAATTATTATACTAGTTATGAAAGAACCTTTCTTTGTATTTCCCTTATGTTTGCATTTTAGGGTAAAGTAGCTGAACGTGGCACCCACTATGATTTGCTTGCTAACTCTGACAGTATCTATTCAGAAATGTGGCATACACAAAGTAGTCGTGTGCAAAACCATGATAACACCAAATGGGACCCAAAGAAAGAAAATGTGTCCAAAGAGGAGGAAAGGAAGAAACTGCAAGAAGAAATTATCAACAGTGTGAAAGGCTGTGGAAACTGTTCCTGCTAATTCATAGAAATTTTTTTTGCATTTTTTGAACTGCACTTCAAGTATAATTCTATAGTGAAGCAAAATTGTTTAATTAAAACAAAAATCATGCATTCCCATTTTCTAGAACCCTTGTTTTGGATAAGATTTAAAGGAGGGCTTCAGTTTAACGTCTTTCATTCTGTTTAATATGGTTTCTATATTTATACCCAAATTATTTTCTTCTTAATGCCCTGTATATGCTCAATGCATAATTTTTCTGTTGCCATTTGAATTTACCTCATGACCTTTTTTGAGGCCTGACATCCATTTCATATCCATTACCAGATGAATCAGATTGGTTTTCAAATTTCTTTTTTAAGACCTTTGTAGTGACAATTTAGAAAGTATCTGTTTCTTAAAATTATAGAAAAAAGACAATTTAGGTTGTTTCTTTTCTGCCTTCAATTGAAATACTTCATTAATGTGGAAATTAGTTTATAAATATATATGGTTAGAACTTGTGAGAAATAGACATCCATTTATGCTTTGATTATCTTAATAGATACCTATAACTTAAGATTTAGAAATATTTCCAACTCTTTACCATACATTTAAAAAGAAAAACGAATTTTCTTGTTTGTATATAACATATTCTTAATCATTACCTAACATAATAACTTACCTAGGGGTTAAAATTTTATTCTTCCACCAATTAGGGCAATGTTTTTTTTTTGAACTGAAATTTATTCATTGTTCTTTAAACACTTGTAAACCGTAATATGATTTGACATTTGCTATACTGACAGTGATCAAAAAAGTTTAGAATGTTAATGGCTGTTCCTATTTCCATCTAAAATGCACTCCTTTTGTCATCTAAAGTTATACAAACAAATACATAATGTGTTGTGTACATGTACATGCATGTGTATAAATCCATGTTCATTTAAAAAGTATTAAATACCTTTGGTAAATAGGAAAAATATAGATATATACATATAAAACTAAGACTGTTGATCTGTGTTCACACTTTAAGCCTGATATAACAAGGAGCCCAAACAATATGATCAAACTTTACTGGGGGAAAATGTTTTACTTGTTAGAAATAATTACTAAAATGATGATAGATGTTCACTTAGAAAGTTATTCTCATCAGGCATGGTGGTGTGCACCTATAATCCCAGCACTTGGGAGGCTGAGCCAGGAAGATTGTTGCAAGTGTGAGGCTAACCTGGGCTACATAGTGAGTTCAAGGCCCGCCTGGACTATACGGAGAGACTTAGTCTAAAAAAAAAAGGGTTGTTCTAACTTCTCAGGAAGCTGGGGCAGGATGATCACTTGAGTCCAGGAGATAAGGCCAGTCTTGGCAACATAGCAAGACCCTGTCTCTCAAAATGGAGAAAAGTTCCTCTTTTCCAGTATGAATTTACTTTAAATTGTTGGATAGTACTGATTCATTGTGAAAAACTTGAGTATCTCACAAATGGTCACATAACTATATAGAATGAAATTTTATATATCAAGAAAGGTCCTATTGTATTTATTTTATTGGTTTATGGTTTCAATATGATAATTTAGTGTCAGAGATTTCATATGTTTTGTTCTGTATTGTTGACATTGATGAATAAATATCTCAACTTACCTATCAAGGAAATTTGGTAGGTAACCTGGGCCACCACTATTTCATAGTTAGTCTTTGATGCCAGAGTAAACTCTGTGATGTAGGAGCTTAATTTTATTTTATTTTTTTTTGTACTGGAGATCAAACTCAGGACCTCACGTTTGCCAAGCAGACACTAGTACCGCTGAGCTAAACCCCTAACCCCCTAATTTTAAAGTTGAAATTAACATTGAGATGCCTAATGAACTACAAAAAAACCTTTTTTTTCTTTAGACATTTCTTATCCTGAAATAGTAGATATTGTTATTATCCTGAAAAGGGAAATTTCCTTTGAATAAATGAGCTATACTACTGGAAATGTTGTTATAGCCTAGGCAGAAATTATGTTTCTCTGTTAATTCTATACATTTCCAATGATATATGTGGAAAAAGTTAGCTTAGTTTCATAAATAAGATTAAAATAATCATTAGTAATAATTCCTTTGGATGTATGAAAAGCAGCATTCAAAGTAAGTTATATTATCAGGTAGGGAACATTTAGTTCAAGAGGATAGGAATGTTTTCAGCATTTCTCCAGTAAGAGATATGTTTTGTTTTGTTTTGTTTTGTTCAAACAGTGTCTCCCTATATAGTTCAGGCTAGCCCCAAACTTCTGGAAGTCCTCCTTAGCCTCGTGAGTGCTGGGATTATAGTTGTGTGCCACAACACCCAGCAACTAAGAGATTTGAAGCTGATTTAGTTTTGTGTGGTTGCAAGTGGTCCCTACTCCATTGTGGTCATTAACCAGTATTTTCAGCTCAGAAGAAATTAAATTCCCTGAAAATGCAGTTAATGTAGGGACTATAGCTGAGCCACAAAGACGTTTCTCTTAAAACTCTTAAAGTAGTTCTACATAAGGAAATAATAGATTAAGATGAATGAAAAGCTTCCTAGAATGATTATTCAAAGGAAATGCCAAGAAACATGGCATGTAATTCTAATGGATCAATTTTTACATTACAATGTTACATACACAAAAGGTTAATATGCATACATTTTTAAATGTGTTAGAGCAGTGCTGTTGATGTATTGAGACTAATAAGCTACAGTTTTAGAAGATGAGTTCTGAAAATGGGGCAAAGTGATAGTTTTCTTTCTTAGTATAGATTCCTTTATTTTGAACATGCAAAGATCTACTTTCCTCTTAAAGGGAACTCCAGTTTACAAAAACTAACTTGAAACCAAGGTAATTTGGTAGTTAAAACTAATCCCAGGTGCCTTACTGAATTTTCTTAACATAGAAATATCTTGGTGAGCAGAGGGGCTCATTTGGAAATTTCTGAAGAGCACAAGTCTGAGTGTCACTTGAGAATTAAAAAGAGACCTTTAGCATTTGTACACAAATGAGCTCAAGATAGTCATTTACTTTTTCTCTGCAGGGATTTGCACTTTCAAATATGTTAAGATAAATATTTTGTTTTCCTTTCAATGTGGACAAAGCTAAGCTGAGTTTGTGAAGGTGGCTGTTTTAAAAATCTGTTTTACTTTAAAGGTAAAGTAGTTAAGATTGTATGGTTCCTTGTTTCTAAATCACTTTGTCTCTATTGCTATCTTTCTCCCATCCTTCCTGAATATGTTGGTGAGTATAAACTTTTGCCAGTCAACAACTCTTTTGCAATGCCCAGGGAAATCTGGTATTTTATCACTTGCATGTTCTAAATAAATACAGCTAATTAATAGACACTCTGAGAGTATGGCCTTATAACTTTATGAAGAAGGTGAATTTTTGGCATTATTTCAGAGAAAAAGTAATCATTTGCAAAGCTCATATGGGCACATTGTAGTGATTTAATTTAGCATTAAGCTATCATATTTTAATGACCAGTTAGTGAATGGTAAAACAGTTATAAAGGAATACTATGAATAATTCATACCACCAAATTAGATAATTTAAATGAACAAATTCACAAACTTTCAAAACTGACTCCAGAAAAATATACAATTCAAATGGATCTGTAACAAGCAAAGAGATTATTTTACTAATAAAAACTCATGAAGAAAACTCCAGGCCTAGATGGCATCACCCCTGAATTCTACCAAACATTTAAGGAAAGATTAGTGAGAAAGAGACAGAAACTCTGCACAGTGTTTTTGCTGGCCAATATTATCCTGATACCAGAACCAAAGACAACACAAGAAAATTGCAGGACAAATAGATTTAGAAATCCTCAACTGAAAAATGGAAAGTGAGTCCTACAGCATTTAAAAAGGATTTTACAGCATGGGTAAGTAGAATTTATCTCAGAAATGCATTAATTTAACATTCAGAAAGTCAATACTATAGACTTAATAGAATAAATGACAAGAGCCATGTGATCATTTCAATAATTTGAGAAAAACATTTGGCAAAATGCAACACTTTTGCATGTTTAAAACATGCCTAATAAAGTAGACATTAAAATTTTTCTCAGATACCTTGTACTTTAACTACTTTGAAGATAACACCATATATTAATTTATTTTGTTATAAAATTTTGTTTTATCTTTTCATATAATGAAATTTCTAAACCTGAAAAGATATGGAAAATTTAGAGTTTAAGATCATACTTATTGATGAAAGACTAAATAATGAGTGAAGTCAAGAATATACTCTTGCCATTTTTATTCAGTACTTTCCTAAACGTTCTAGCCAGGGAAATTAGGAAATAAAAACAAAGTTGGATGACCCTTGCTTCCTAACTGCAAAACTTAACTCAAAATGTGCAATAATCAAGATACATGTGGCCTAAGAATGGAAATACATGTAAGTGGAATGAATTGAGTCCAGAAATAAACTTTTACATTTATGGAGAGTTGATTTCTGACAAGATTACCAAAATCATTCAGTGAGGAAAGAACAATCTCTTCAACAAATGGTACTCAACTTTTTATATGCATATACAGTAATGAAGTCAGACTCATATTATGTATAAAAGTTAACTCAGTGTAGATGATATACTTAAATGTAAGAACTAAAACTTCAAAACTCTTGGTAAAAACCAAGGTAAATCTCCAAGGCCATGGGTTAGGCAGTGGTTTCCTGGGTATGACATCAACCCAAAGAGAAAATAGATACATTGAATATCAAAATTAACATTTGTGGTTCAAATGATGCTGTCCACGAAGTAAAAGGACAACCTTAAGAATGGGAGAACATATTGGAAAGCAGTATATCCTAAAGGGGGCTATATCTGGAATATATAAATATAACTAAAACTCAATAATAAAAAGTGACAACTCAATTAGAAATTAGAAGATCTGAATAGAAATTCTCCAATGATATATCAATGGCTGATAAACACATTAGAAAGTGTTCAACATCATTAAACATTGGGATGTACAAATCAAAATAATGGTGAAATAGCATGTCACACTCCAAATGGCTATAATTTAAAACAGCAAGAATATGGAGAGATTGTAATGCAATACATTACAGTCATTACAATCGTCAATACATTACTGATGGAAACATAAAAATGGTACAGTTTATTTGGAAAACAGTCTCAAAAATAGTTACAACTTGGAAGTTCTAGGTATATTATCTGATGGTATAAAAATATGAAGTTCTAATATATACTATAACATTAACCTTGTAAACATTATGTAAGGTCAAAAAAGCCAGTCAGATAAGTCCACTTACAGTATGCTTCCATTCTTAAACATACTTATCTACAGAGATAAAGTTTAGTTGCCATTTAGGGCTGGAAATGGGTGGAAAGGTTTTATGGGGAAATGGCAAGGAATGGTGTGAGTATATTGACCCCAGCCTGTATTACGTTGTACATTACGAAAAAATGTGTTGTGCACGTATCCTAACATTTCAGTATGTTGCTAGTTTCTGTATTCCAATAGGTCATGCTATTGGCATAAGAAATTGGAATCTTCAGGCAGTTTTTCTTCTGGTTTTAATTATAGGAGTTTCCAGCTGTTATTTCCGAAGGTTCCTTTCCCATGCTTAAAATACTCTTGATGATGATTTTTTTTAAAAAGCAACTATAGATGCTGCCGTTAACTGTAGTCATCAAAAATGAAGAACCTCCTCCCACTATTAGTATTAGATTGCTAGGTTGTCTATAAAGAAACATCACTGCATAAATTAGAAGCTGCAATTTATACATAGAGTGCAGTTATAAAAACTAATGAATAATTTCATAATTTTGTAGAATATTACAGTAGGAAAAGTAATATGGCTTAGCCTAAGAATCAGTAAATTTTTACAAAGGTCCACATAGTCAGTATTGTTGACTAAATGATGTGTGTCACAACTACTTGACTCCAGTGCAAATACACTTTACATTTATGGAAGAATAATGACCTCAAAGGAACTAAAAGTTGTTCCTTAAAAGACCCAGTTAATCTCATAACTTGAGATATCACTTGTTAGGACACAGACTCCCAGTAATGGTAACAGTAAACGACCATCACATTGATGGGAAAAGAGGCAGAATCCTAGGCCCTTACCTGCTGCTCATTAAAACATGACTTGTGTTTCCTTCTGGGACAGGCAGATATTTAAAAACCATTGTTTTTCCATGAGCCATAGTTAGTAGGTTATGGGATGCTGGAGACTCATTCTAGTCAGAGATTCTTTCTAGAGGTGTTTTCCAGGTACTTTTAATCCTTAACAAAGAATTGGACAAGTACAAAAGATAAGCAAAGTTTTATTAAAGGTAGAAGAAGAAACATGATCTGCAGAGTGAGTGTGAGACAAAAATAGGAAAATTATACTCTGTGGGGTGAGAGCAGAAGGACAGAATGCAATAGCTTAATAGTGGCCATCTTTTATATCCACCATTCCTCTGGCTGACATCAGATCTATACCATCATAAATTTTGTTTAATCCCAAGGATTCTTTCAAAGATCCAACTTGATTCTTTGTGTTGTTTCTTAGTTCATTAGCTTCTGCTCTCATCTTTATAATTTCTTTCCTTTTACAAGCTATTTTTAGGTTGTTTTTCCTTTTCTAGAACATTGAGACTAACATTAGGTTATTTATTTAACATTGCTGGGGTTTTTTTGCTTGTTTGTTCATTTGTTTTTGATGTAGGAATTCACTGCTATAAACTTCCCTTTTAGGTCTGCTTCCATTGCACCCCAGAAGTTGTGGTATGTAATACTGGTGTTTTTATCAATTGCAGAATCTTTTTAATTTCTTCTTTAATTTCATTTGTGGCCCATTGATTATTCAGGAGGGTATTATTTATTTTCCATGTGTTTATGTAGTTTTTGTGGTTTCTTTGTCAATTTTGAGATTCATTGCACTATGATTTAATAATATGCATGGGATAAGTTTAATTCCTTTGCATCAACTTAAGCATGTTCTATGAGCTAGTATGTCATCTATTTTGGAAAAAAGTCCCATGTGCTGCTTTAAATAATATATATTCTGTTGTTGTTGGCTGGAAAATTGTAGATTTTCTACCAAGTCTGTTTGATCCAAGGTTTGGTTGACCTCTGATATTTCTTGGTTGACTTTTTTTTGGGGGGGCCTGGTTGATCTATCTATTTTTAAAAGTTTTTCAAAAGTCTTCTGCTATGTGATATGGGAAAGAATAAATAGGAGAAGGGAAAATCATCCTAATGGTAGCAGAGGTCTATTCCATATTTAGATGAGGGTAACTGGAAAAATTGTGTATAAAATCAGTCATGAGAAATGGGGATGACACAGGGTTCTATCACTAAATATTAGAGAAAAAGTTGAAGAGAGACCAGTGAAAGGGGAGGAAAAGAAAGAAAAGAAAAATAAAGAAAGGATAAAAACAAATAGAAAGAATTCAGGGAAAAAAGATCTGCATAGAAGCAGAAGGAATAAAAAGGGACAGGGGAAAAT
>PVJX010050054.1:0-10828 GCA_004027295.1 Dolichotis patagonum | reverse complement strand
TAAGTCATTCCTGGAAGCAAATATTACTGTAATACCAAAACCTGAAAAAGACCCAGCTAAAAAAGCGACCTATAGGCCAGTCTCCCTAACGAACATAGATGCAAAAATTCTCAATAAAATTTTGGCAAACAGGATGCAGAAAATCATCAAGAAGATTATACACCCCAACCAAGTGGGAAAGTACCAGGTAGTAACTACATCAGCGGATGTTAGAGGGATTTTAAAAGTACAGTGATCAGAAATTTTCAAGAACATGTTTCTCACTTTTGGAAAATGTACATCTTATTAGATATTGCCCATTCTGTTGTCATCACTTTCCTTGATTGTGTAAACTGGTTGGAGATCAGGGCCCTGGAATTTCTTGCTGATGTGCTGAACATCTCTTAGGCAATCCATGACTGCTAGAGCCAAACACCAAGTGTGCTTTGTGTTTCAGGAAGTGGATAACTGCTTTCTCTAAAATACTGGTTGTATTTCATGGGTAATGATTGGCAAAAACACAAGTATCTTGCGAGTCTACTGATGCAGGCTTTGAATTTAACATTTTTAATAAACAAGAGAAAGAAGTTGCAGTAGAGAGGATGTTAGAGTGGTTATGTAAGAAATGCAGAGTGCTACCAAGGTGTGACCATTTGATCTGAGGAAGTACCTTTCCAGATCCCTGCATGAACAAGTTTATGTCATTTCCCAGGAAGCTCAGGTATGAATAGCCAAGGGCAAGAAAAACCCTCGAGATCATTCCGTTCCATGGTCTTACACTGAAGAGTCAATTCAGGAGGCCATGGGATTGGAAAATCCACCCACAGAGATCATACCCAGATGGTGGCCTCTAGAAAGATTATCTTCCCTGCCATCTCTTCAGCTGAGCCAGGTTCTAGCCTGCCTGGTTTTTCCAGTGTTGTGCTCACTTCAATTGTGATCCATGGCATCATTTAATCTGCAAGCTAGGGTCTACTGTTGACCTGCATGATTCAATGTGGGCATGCCCGAGTGAACTCAGCTTCCAGCCTGAAAGACTGGCCTTAGAGGGCTGGACTTAAAATGTACTAGTCTGACTGCCTATTGGTTAATTCTGCAAGTCCAGCTCTCAGACACTTCTCATCTTCCCAGAATGTGCCTTTTCATGGTACCCTGACAACCTGCCCTTTGTATTTTGGCTCTTTCAGGGTGAGTACACTTTGGTGCTCCCACCTCTATACACCTGTGGCATTTCTAGGTTTCTCATGGATATCATTGAATCCAAGGCCACATCTACAAAGCCTCAGTGTCTCTCTTCTGGCTCTGGCTCCCAACCAATGCTGATGTAACCATATCAGTTCTGTCCCTCATAACTCTGATTTGATTTTTAAAACCATTTATATTCATTTACAACCAAAAATGAGGGCTGTCTCTGAATGTCTCTAGGGGTATATCACAGAGAAATGTCTGTTTATTTCATATGTGAGTGGGATTCCTGTCTCCTGACTTCTGACCCATCATTCATTTCCTGATGACAGCTCTGCTCCTTGCGGGTTGTAGGGTAGAAGTGACCATGCAAGGGCTTTGCTGCAGTGATGGGAGTGGATGTTCTCATGGAGCTCAAGCCCATGAGATCTATTTACCACCCATTGTCTATTCTGGAAGATGTCAGTTGCTTGTGGCTCTGTGGCCGCAGATGACCAGAGCATCCCTTCAAGTGAGCAAGTGAACAGGAGGTGTGTAAGAGTTAGAATCATCCTTCCCTGGATTCTAACTGGAGGGAAGGAGGCCTGGTCAAAATCTTGGCAAGCTCTTAAAAATGAGCCAGTCAGGGCTGGGGATATAGCTCAGTGGTACAAGGTCTGCCTTGCAGGCACAAGGTGTTGGGTTTGGTTCCCAGTATCCAAAAAAAAGTAAAACCTAACTTGATGTTTGCTGCACCTCTAACTTCCTCATGCTGAACATATAAGTAGCCACTCCTTCCTCTCCTCAGCTCAGGTGGACAGAAGCAATGAATCTGGCCAAATAGCAGCTCTGTCAGAAATGGGCAGGTGCTGGTGTAGGTAGCTGAGATTCAGCTATGTTCTAACTTTGACAGAGGAAGGGGGAGACCCTGCTGAGAATGGTCAGAGGTGAAACAGGACTTTCCTTGTCTCTTGTCTCTTTTCCTTTCTTCCCTTTTCTCACAAAACCACCTAGACATGGGAGTGGGGGCTGCTTAGGGTCTCAGATCTCCATCTCCATCAGAGTTGATTTTTAAATCCTTTTCTTCCCATGAAGGAAATTCACTCCTCTGTGATTTTTAGAGCTATAAATGGGCAGTTGATCCCTGAGAACACTGGGAAACATGCAGAGTGCTACAAAGAGTGGAGGACTCACCCAACATTTCACCAGATCGGACGTCCTGAGCAGCTCTGTGGTTGGAGTGGAGATCCTAAAGGACATGTACTGACATTTTTATAATCTAGAGAAACTGCATTCCACGTAGCTTTCTCAAGCAATCTGCTTCAAATATTTCTGATGGTCCCTGAATTTATCATTTCAATTGTTGTCTTGACAGAAAAGATACTTTACACCCTGCATCATCTTGATACAAATGGCACTGTTGGTGTGTTCATTTATTTGGACAGGAGCATCTGTTTGTGTTAACACATGCAGAGTCCTTTACTGGCCCTGAGGCCTGGCCATGGAGCCTAGCTAGGTTTGACACCAGGTCCACATGATCTCCCCATGACACTGGTGCACGGGCCTTGGAGGAATGAGGAGGCCCTAGAGAGCCTTGGGTAGAAGGCTTGGTCATCTTTTCTGTATATTTTCAGTTGCTCCTTATCACAGAGGATCTGGCTAAAGCAGTTTGGTTGGCCAGATGCCCAGTGTGCCCTTGAGCTTCCACTGACACTGGTGTGAACTGGGGTTCTTTGCTGGACTTCTCTGGCAAGGAATCTTTTCTTATCAACCTTAAGCCTCTGAGAATGGAGGGGGAAACCACCATGGGAGGAACTGCAAAGTACCCATAAAGTTGAATCCTACTACTTCTCAAATTCCAAATATGACCATGCATTTGTAAAGATGAGCTCTCTAGGGGAAAATTTTGTGTTTAACCAATCCTTCCCAGAATCCCTTGTGCCTTCTTCTGTCCCTGCCTTTGCACACACAGAGCTCCCTTCAGGGCCCCTGACCCTAGTGGGTCCCCCTGAGTGGACAGTCAGGCCAGGCTGAGACTGTGCCCAGCCTTCTCCACCTGGCAGTAAGGCTCTGCATTTGTTCTTTGTTGATCTGCCAGCTCTGAGACAGCAGGACGTAGCCTGGGCGGCCCTGTCCTTACTGAGCTTACAAGTGCTCATGGGGAAAGTGGTGCTCAGTGAAAGGCATACTAAACTAGTGGGGGGGGCAGGAAACTTTGCATCATGTGAGACTCCCAGGGAGCTATGTGGACAGCTGCTCATAAGTGGAAGTTTCTCTCTTGGATGCACTAAAGTCTGGGAGATAAAATCACTGGAGGGAAGTCAAGTTGAAATATTATTTGAATAGTCCAAAGTAGGTGTCAGCTAAGACATATGACATCTAAGAGCATCCACTTTTCTCATCCTATGGATCTCACCTGTGACAGTCTTCCTGTTGAAGTCTTGTCATTTCTGGATTTTGAAGGCAATGGCAGGCTGGATCTGTCCGTGTCCCTCAGGTTAGGCCATCGTTGGTCACAGGGAACATATTCAAACAAGCTACTATGCCTTCTGAAGATGTTTCTGGTCTTCATCCATTTGTTTTCCCATGCAAAATTTTATTTGCATTGTACTCCACTCCTCCATGATAGCTGCATTTATTGGATGCTTGGGGTGACTTTCAGAGATCTATGTTCTAAATATGAATTATGTCATCTTTACCTAGATGAGAAATACTAATAGAGATGCCTGCATCAAGTTGCTCTAAATTTTACACTTTTTTATTTCTAATACAGTACCAAGTACTTTTGGCTAGTGGAAAGATATCTGGAAATGCACATATATAGTGACAGAATCTAAACCCTGCAGAAGATCTAGCTGAATGGTACTTTCCAGGGAACCATGGTAAGAAGGGAAAGCTCAGTGAACTTTCTTGATGTTTCTGGTATGTTCCAGGGAGCTGAGCTGACCAGTTTTGCATCTTGGTGTCATAGATCTCAACCAGCGACTGCCCACAGTGTCTTGGCTTCTAATTCCTGCCCTAGGCAACATGTAGCATAATTAGATATGAAAAAACTTCAGTAAATCCTGGACAAAAATACTGAACACTTGTTTACTTAAGTCCCCTCATCCACTTCTCTGTAGCAATGTGGAATCAAGAGATCTGTTTCTCAGTGTAAGTTTCATGGTGTGTTAGTTAATGCTCACTAGAGTCAGCTATGAGGGTGCAAAACTATCTCTGGGATTGAGATGCACAGGATCCAGTCGAAGGCCTGGAGACCACGACAGTGTCCTGTCCACATCCTTATTAGGAGGCTGAAAAATGCTGGCTGAGAGATCAAACGGATGTATGTAAGAAAGGCCCAAGAGCCAGTGCTGGAAGCTGAAGTGTCTTCTGGAAGGCTTGAGGAATCAGCACTGAAAGCCAGGAGATGACATCCAAGATGAAGTCTAGAATTGTAGTGCTCTTAAATAAAAACTGCCAAAATTCTTTAGAAGGAAAACAACTGAAGCTCCTCTGAAGAAAACAGTAGCAATGAACCTGAAGGAAAATCTGTCAAAATCCTTACCTCATAAAAGCAGAGTGAGCTGTTCCCACAGTCCTCAAAGCAGGTCTTCACCCAGAAGCATGCTGATTCAATTCAGTTCTGTGCTCTTACTGAAGGTGACAAGCGACCAGCACACACCAGTTTCTTTGGACAAGCCCTGGTGCAGAAAGAATAAGGCTAAGAATGAGTTGCAATTATTGTACCAGCTCTGAATCTGGCATATCCTGAACTTTAAAGAAAACAATTGGGAGGAAAAGTAAAGCGAAGCATTATTTTTTGCATTATTCCAAAACTCCAGGGTCTCCATTAGAAGGGTTCTTCCATGTTCCAAATCCAAAGTTCTGCCCATACTTTCCACCCTTGACTCCCAGTACACTGCATCACATATGGGATTGCCTAATGTGAGTTCTAGAAATGGGACCACTGGTGACACTCTTCATTAAGATCCCACACCCAGTTACTACTGAAGGAGGGATGTGCATAGCTCTGTGCATCTAGCTTCACGATCAGTCATTAGCTACTTTGTACCTAAACAAGAGCTCTGGGGACCACCTGGAGCCCACATTGAGCAGAACCCAGCTGTCAGTGTTGCTGAAATCCCAGAACAGCTTCATGGGGAGTGGCCAGGTTCTTAATGATCCATGGACACTACCAACTTAGCAGTGTGTGCTGAGCAGGTCCTCATGAGAATGGCTGTCTTTCCAAGTTGCCAGTGGGCAGTCATTGTCCCTTCTTAGGCTGCTTAACCCTTTCTGTCCCATCTGAGAAGACAGACCAACACTGTAGGAACAATCTGTGTTTCTGCAGTATGATGCTCGCCCATCCAGCTTGGTCCAAAATGATAGTTATTTTGTCCCCATGGGAGTCACACCATAGACTATAGAGATGTTTCCAGAATTGAGATTCAGGCTTAGTTCAAGAATTTTTTTCTCATCAGTACTAATTCTTCATGTTGTGGAGAAATTCAAATGTGCCTGTAGCCTAAGTTTTAGCCAAGGTAATAACAGTCAAGGAATCCTCTGTCCGGAATAGGGACCCCCCTACCCCCATTCCACTGAGGCTGTGTGAAGGATAGGTGAGACTTAATGGGGCTCCTGTGCAAGTTTTTCAGGGAGCTTTAGGCTAAATGAAAGAGCATCACATGAGTGTTTCCACCAAGAACTGAGTACTGTGGATACTGTAATCCTGCACCCAGAGAGGAGTTGTGGAGAGATGAGTCTTAAAGGATTCCTGTTTCCACGTGTTCCACTGAAGTTCAGGAAAGCTGACACTGTTGGCTTCTGCGGAAGCCTCATGCCACCAGAAGCTCTGGAGTCTTTGGTACTTTTGAACTACACATTAATCCAAGTACAAATAGAACTGTCTTCTAGGAATCCAGTTATGAGACTTATGGTGAAGTGTCAAAATCACTTCCCTCTTCCCTGAGGATGTAAAATTGCGGTGGAATGGAAATTCCCTGAAGGAGCACTGAGAAGCCCTGCAGATCCTAGAGGTATAAAAAGGGCAGTGACACCTCATAAGCCTCCTTGCTGCCGTTTCATGACAAGGAAGAACATATCTTCAGGTTGGGCACATAGGGTGGTATGTCTTCAAATCCGTAGGAAAGTGGGCATTTGCCCGACAGGCAGAGTGAAATGTTCAGGGCTCACGAGCAGGAAGCTGGGGCCCCGGTCACTCCCTTGCCAGTCCTGGCTTCCAAGAGGTCGCTGGAGAATGGGCTTGGGCTGCATCGGCAACCTTGCTGTGGGTCTGTATACGCAGAGCAGTCCGGGACTTTATATAGGACCCATGGGAGCCAGTGGGGTTGCAGACTCACTACCTGAACAGAAGTGAGGAGCAGTCCAGGAGCGCCTGTCTGCAGGGGGTCCTGCACCTGAGGCCTCTCCATGCTCTTGCACACTTGCTACTGTACACAGCAATGAATAGTCCAAGATTTATGACAGGGTACACAAACGCCCGTTTATCACCACTGAGTTCTGAGTTTTCCTCCTGTGTTTCCAATCCAGTCAGGGTCTCTGTGTTCTTACTTAGTCGTAGAACAAGGAGTGCTGCTCAGAACAAACCTCCCCTTTGTTACAGACAGACACAGATGCCGTCCATGTGAGCCTGCTCTGTTGCAAAATTGGGTGAATACTTCAATCTCTGCTTTCTTGAGCCTCTGAGGTAACCGAGACTGACAAGGATGAGAAGCACTCCATGGAATGTGAATCCAGCGGGGTGTTCTAAGGTACGCACACAGGAGGGGGCACTAAGGACCATTTGTGTCTTTGAGCAGCTCCACCTTAGTCACCACCTTGGAGTGGCCACTTATTGCCTTTGGGAGTCAGAACCACCTGAGGAAGCAGGGTCAGTGATGAACAGCCCTAATTCTTTCCTGTGACTTTGGAGATTTTGGCTTCTTGCAATCATTTCCTTCTGCGGAAGGTGAGGTCTTATATCCACACCTGCACGCATGTGCAGAAGTGGTCTGATGGCCACATTTTCACTGATACTGACTGGCTGCTTCTGTGAACATGGCAGCTTCATGTCCAACATCTCACCAAGCTGCTTGTAGAGTAGAAGCTTTGTGATGCTTTGGCCTCTGTGGGCTCTTGTGGGAACTGGGATCCCTGTATCTTCCCGTGGCATATCCTTCCTGCCACCTGGGCTCTGGTTCCCAGGATAAAAAATTTATCATTGCCACAGAAACTTGAACTTTTTACCAAAATGAAAGCTATAGTACACAATTTTTCAGGCCTGTGAGGTAGACAGTGTGAGTGGATTTATCCCACTCTCCTGGAGTCACTCCCAGAGTCTTGTGTCCTCTAGGAAGAGCACTTGTTGATCCTCACTGCCCAGCTGTGTTTACTTCATGCCTAGAGCAGAAGGCAGCACAGGGTTTTCATGAGTCTCACCTCTGCTAGCTGCAGGAAGGACACATCTGACCTTTTTTGGCTATGAAATCCTGTAAGGATCTGGGCCTCCCTCCTGCCCTCCCTTTCCTGAATGAAGTCTGGAGTCAGAGAAGGACTTTGTGCTTAGTCCCAGTTGTCCCTTAAGCATTCCTGAGAGGAGTTTGCCCATATGTGCATCTGTGTCCATGGTCAGCTAGCTGATGAGGACCAGGCAGAGCCTGGCTCTGTCACCATCTCTAACACAGGGTGAGCTGGGCTTCACAGACACAGCCCTCTTAGGAGTCTGAACAGGGTGTGGTTTTAAGAGTTTTGCATTTGTAAGCATTGCTAGCACTTCCAGAAAAGTGGAACCTAATGACAGCACTAACACTGAGTCCATGTCTTTCAGAAAGACATAAAGGGCTAAACCAGCATGTGGGAACTTGTGCAAAACTAATGACCTGGAGCATGTGGAAGATTGTGGCTTCCTTCTAATCAGGATGCACTTGAGTACTCAGCAAGAGTCCCAAGGAGTTCTAGTTGCCTATTCCATCCTATGTAGGTGGAATGCCTGTACGGTGGGTACAGATTGTCCAGATGGCACCAAGGAGCACCTTTCCTAGGTAAAACTTCTCTCCACTTTAGCATGGTCACCGTTTCCCCCAGGCATACAGGAAGAAGTAGCATTTGTGAGACAGTGAGCTTGAGTATCCATCCTGGTTGTATGGTGCTTGAGGGTTGGACTTTCACCTTGCTGCCATGCTCTGTGCTTGAGTGACTCTGGGTATGAGAAGGAAAGACCCTCAGCTTCAAAGTCTGAAAAAAACCACAGTGTTAGAAGGGGGCCCTCAGGGTCCTAACTATCTGGCTCCATGGGGTAGGTCTGAGTGCCCCATGTGACACTCATTACTTGTCACCTCCTGCTCCACAACCCTCACTCATGCACGACAGTATGAGTGGGAAAATTACTGTACTGTAAAGAACCCGTGGGTTTTGGTTTACAAATGCAGAGGGCTCCAGTTCATAAACCAAATCATTTTGCATACAACAATGATGTGTTGGAGGAAGAGGAGAAATAACAGCTGGCCTTGCCTCAATTTACATGCTGTTGATTTGAAAAATAGAAATGGGGAGGCTGGGGGTCTCCATCCTCTGCAGGTTATTCCTCCCTGGTGTAAACTGCTGGTTCCCTCCTTGCGTGACATTCTGTTCAGGAGAACAGATCCCTGCTGGAGAGCAGAGGAGGCCTTTAGACTCCAGGAGCCACTTGGTGCAGTACCAAGGAGTGGTCATCTCCTGGACTAAACCCTCACTTCTTCCAGTTGTCATCTTCAAGCAGGAGTCTCTATGATCACCTGCAAGGCAGGGGGCAGCTTTGTGGTCCTGGCGTGACCCCTTTCTCCTGGAGCTGCATGTGGGAAGCCTAGCAGAGCTGGGTCTCAGCAGCTCTGAGGAGTTGTCATGAGCTGTGAAGTCTGCCCATGCGAGGTGGCCTGTCTTCACTGAAGCCAACTCGAAGGATGCGGGTCACACCCAGGCTCCCTGAGCTTATCACCTTGGGCAGGAACATTTTCCCTGGCACCTGCTCCTTTGCTTTGCTGAAGTGCCTTGTGGCACCTTGCCACCTTTATTGGTATGTCTGCCCTCCAAGGGGGAGGCACAGGGTTCTCAATTACACACTTGGGTGCATGTAGCTAATTGTCCTGAGCTGGTGCTAGGAGCACCTTGCTGGGTGTAAGGGGCCAGTGCCCACTATGGAAACTGACCTTGTTCCCCTTTCCTGGGAAGGTATTGTTCTATCCACTGCCTGTGATTGATCTGGGAGGCCCAATGTGTGCAAGTGTAAGGAAGTCTACTCCCAGCGATTGGTGTAGTGACTTCCCTAAGTTGCAGTCTCCTCTCCCTGGGACAGGTACTCCGTGCTGCTGCTCAGGGCTCTGCTCTCCTGGGACTGAGAACTGGTGCAAGGTGTTCAGCTCTTCTGCCTCATTAGGCTCCTGCTTCAATACTTATTTTTATCATATGTCTTGATCTTTTTAGAAAACCACTAATCAATCTATCTTGTAAGCTAAACTCATGAGAGTAGTGTTAATGGAAATTGTTGAGTTGTAAGATTTGCCCAAAGAGGGTCCATTTGGGATTTGCTGCCCACTCTGTTCTTGGAAAACCTCTCCTTGTTTTTTGTTGTTTAGCTCTATAGTTTTTTCCTCTTTTATTCCCTTTTTTTCCATCACCTCCTTCCCTTTCTCTTTCCAGCCATCACTGATTCCCTCTAACTGCCCTGGCATTGCTCTTAAGACATCACAGGTTGTTTCTGTATTGCAAGATCTGCATGCAGAATGGCCCATGAGTTCCTCAGGAAGCCTTTCTGTGTCTTTGGGCCTTAAACACGTTGCAGGTGGCCCATCAATTGTGTGTATTGGGCTCTGGTCTCTTCACAACTCTTGCTATTGATGTAAATCAACCTCCAAAAAGATGCCACTGGGTTCAGGTTGTTCCAGTTATGCTTCAGGGTAAATACACCTATGTCATTGCAATTTTCCAACTTCAAGTTGTCACCAGCTGACAACCCTTGCTGATTCACATTCTTGCCTATTGCCTCTTCTCTCCTAGAACATCCAGTTTATAGCCAGAAAAAATCTTAGCCCTGGAGAGTTTACCCAAGAAAAGTCAGATCTGGTGCACCCAGATTGAAGAACTGACAGGTACAGGACATCAGATGTCAAGACAAGGGGATGCACATGTTTCTGGTCTCTTCTCAGAGCAGCTTATCCTGCTTTGTATGTCTTGGTGTCTCCTTTTTTCACCAAGTTGCTTGGCTGCGTGAGGAATCCAGGAAACCTAGGGAGGTGGGGATGATGAGTTTGTGACCTTTCCTGACCTCTCCCACTTTCCCCTTCAGGCAAAGTATAGGACTTCTGTGCTGGGAGGGGCTCTCAATTTAGTTATATAAAATAGCAAACTTCTAGCTTTTGCTTCTCATTTGATCATTGTTCCCAGTCTTAGAAATGAAACTGTCATCCAAATGGAAGCTCATGAGAAACTGCCCAGATAGGCCTTAGCCTCCCTTTAGGACACCAGGGCCGAGTCAGTGTCAGCCTGAGATGGCAGCAGTAGCACCTTGGCCTCCCACTCCCACAGTGCAGATGGAGAGGCAGGTTCAAGCTACCTGGACACTGAGGTCCTAACCCAATTCTTTCTGTAGAGTTCTAAACTGTGCTTTCAGGTGAATTAATGTGGTTACCAGGGGACAGATGCAGGAGATGTTGGGGCAAGGATCCCAACA
>PVJX010050053.1:0-10829 GCA_004027295.1 Dolichotis patagonum | reverse complement strand
TTGGATCATTCTTGGTTTGAAATTCACATTGTCTGCAAACAGGATTGCCACTCCTGCTTTTTTTTGGTTTCCTGTTGCATGAAGTATTGTTTTCCATCCTTTGACTTTCAGTCTATGAGTGTCCTTTTGGGTTAGATGGGTTTGTTGTAGACAGCATATGGTTGGATGTTGTTTCTTGATCCATTCTGCCAGTCTGTTTGTTTTGATTGGTGAGTTGAGGCCATTTACATTAATGGTTGTAACTGTTATATATTGGTTTATTGTTGACATGTTATCTTTCTGCTGTTGTGTCTTTAGCTTTCCATTCTCTTTAATTGTCTGCCTTGCTTGGTGGTTTTCTCCCATGTGTATCTAGAATGTCTTTCAGTATTCTTTGTAGGGTTGGTTTGGTGTTCATGAAGTTCTTCAGCTGTTCTTTGTCATGGAAGTATCTTACTTCTCCATCCATTTTGAAGGACAGTTTTGCAGGGTATGTCAGTCTGGATTGTAAGTGGTTTCCCTTTAGGATCTGAAAGACTTCACTCCATGCTCTTCTTGATTTCATTGTTTGTGTTGAGAAGTCTGCCATGATTCTGATAGGTTTTCCCTTATAGGTGATCTCTCTTTTCTCTCTAACAGTTTTAAGCATTCTATTCTTATGTTGGATTTCTGGGATGGTGATTATTATGTGTCTGGGTATAGTTTTATTTTGGTTATGGCTGTTTGGAGTTCTATATGTTTCACTTATCCAGATGTCTGTTTCTCTTCTCATGTTTGGGAAGTTTTCAGCTATTACTTCAGTAAATATCCTCTTGATATCATTTAGGCTGTCCCCTTCTTTTTCATTTATCCCTATTAATCTTATGTTATTTTTCTTTGCATCATCTTGCAGGTGTTGAATTGTTATTTCCTGATTCTTTGTTATTTTTAAAAAATCTTGTCTTTCCTGCTCACTGGCTGCAATCTTATCTTCGAGGTCTGAAATTCTGTCTTCACTTTCATTTAGGCGGTTTTTACAGCTTTCAATAGAATTTTTGATTTCCTGTATATCTCTTTGAATCTGCTTTATGCATTCTGTTTGTTTCTTATATTGTTCTTTCAGGGATTCTATCTGTTTTCTTTTTCCTCTAATTTTATACCTGTGTTTTCACTAGATGCGTTCACTATTTCTTTCACTGTTTTTATCAATTCTTCTTTTACCTGGGCAAGTATTTCTGGTTTGAATTTCTCCATAGCTTTCCCTATTTGCATATTTATTTCATTTGATATCATTTCAGACATTTCAGGTATATGGCTTCTTTTTTTATCTATGTACACAGCTTCTAAGCTTTCTTGGGGAGGGCTAGGGCTTTGAGCCTGCCTTTTGGTCTTTCCTTTTGTCATTTTTCTTTATTTCCTTACTTTGAGCGGTGTTCCAAAGCTTTCTCTGCATGTGTGGCTAATTACCTGTTACACCCTCAGTTCCTGGAGGGGCAGTGGCTCCCCCACAGGCTCTTGGCTTCCTCACAGGGTCCTAACTCCCCTCTGTGGGCTCCTGGCTCCCTAAGTTGTAAGGTGAATGCTGGGTGTGGCAACCCCAGAGCCTGTGGAATCTCAGGCAGGCCAGGCCACCGTGCTTTGTCCCAGGCAGGTCTCCAGGAGGTTCCCTGCAAGTGAAGGGCCTACAGGTCCCAAAGAGTCAGGCCAGAATGTTGCTTTCTGAAAAGTTCCCGGTCCCAAACAGACCTGGCCAAGATGCCAGTCTCCACAATATTCCCAATCCAAACAGCCCAGGCCACTCTGCGGGTCCGAGAGTTTCGCATTCCAAAGAGACAGGCCAAGGTGCTGCTTTCTGGGAGACTTCCTGGGGGTGAAGGGCGGGGCTACAGGCCCAAACAGACCTGGCCCAGATGCCGGTCTCCAGACAGTTCCCTGCGGATGAAGGGTGGGCCTACCAGTCCCAAGCAGTCCCGCCGAGATGCAGGTCTGCACAGACTTTCGATCCAAACAGCCCAGGCCACTCTACAGGTCCGAGAGGCTCGGGTCCCAAAGAGACAGGCCGCGATGCTGCTTTCTGGGAGTCTTCCTGGGGGTGAAGGCCTGAAAAAGCTTTTGATAAGGTCCAACACATGTTTATGATAAAAACCCTTGAGAAACTCGGAGTACACGGTGTCTACCTCAACCTTATAAAGGCCATCTATGACAAACCAACAGCCCACATTATACTAAATGGACAAAAACTGAAAGCTTTCATTTTAAAATCAGGAACAAGACAAGGATGTCCACTCTCACCACTGATTTGCAATCTAGTTCTGGAAACACTAGCCAGGGCAATCAGACAAGAGAGAGAAATAAAAGGAATAAAGATAGGAAAGGAAGAAGTTAAATTATCACTATTTGCAGATGACATGATACTGTATATAGAAGACCCAAAAAACTCCATTAAAAGACTAGTAGAGAAAATAAACAAATTCAGCAGTGTAGCTGTATACAAAGTAAAAGACCTATATGCTGAAAATTATACTACGCTAAAAAAGGAAATTGAAGAGGACATTAGAAAATGGAAGGATATTCATTGCTCTTGGCCTGGAAGAACCAACATTGTGAAAATAGCCATACTCTCAAAACTGTTATACATGTTTAATGCAATCCAATCAAAATACCATTGACATACCTCACAGATCTAGAGAAAACACTCCTAAATTTCATTTGGAAACAGAAGAAACCTAGAATGGCAAAGGTAATTCTGGGCAATAAAGGCAAGGCAGGAGGCATCTCAATTCCTGACATGAAACTCTACTACAAAATCAGTGATAAAATCAACATGGTACTGGCAAAGAAATAGACCTGAGGATCAATGAAACAGATTAGAAGATATAAGTACAAAGACTCAGCCACCTGATATTTGACAAAGGGGCTAAACACGTTCACTGGAGGAAGGATAGCCTCTTTAATAAATGGTGCTGGAAAAATTGGCTTTCCACATGTAGAAGACTGAAACTAGATCCATGCATATTACCATGCACAAAATTAAAGTCTAAATGGATCAAAGACCTAAAAATGAAAACAGAAACACTAAATCTACTAGAAGATAAGGTAGGTAGAAATTTTGGAGACATAGGTGTAGGCAGAGAATTCACGAACCAGATGCAAACTGCACAGGAAACATTTCAGAGAATCAATAACTGGCATCTCATATTATTGAAAAGTTTCTGCACTTCAAAAGAAATCACCATCAGAGTAAAAGAAAACCCACAGAATGGGACAGAATTTTAGCCAGCATCCCCTCAGACAAAGGACTTATATCAAGAACATATAAAGAATTGAAAAACATCAACCACCCCAATTTCAAAGAGCCTCTCCAAAAACCGGCATCTGAGATGAACACACTGTTCTCATATGAAGTTATACAAATGGCAAACAAATACATGAAGAAATGTTCACCATCACTGGTCATTTGAGAAATGCAAATTAAAACCACATTGAGATATCATCTCACACCAGAAAGAATAGCTGCCATCAAGAAATCAACTAATAACAAATGTTCCGAGGATGCAGCGAAAAAGGAACACTGCTCCACTGTTGGTGGGAGAGCAAACTGGTGCCACCACTATGGAAATCAGTATGGATATTTCTCAGAAGACTAGGATTGGAAGCTCCATTCAACCCAGCTATTCCCCTCCTGGGTATTTTCCTAGAAAAATTGAAAAGTTCATATCACAGTGATACATATGCACCCATGTTTATAGCAGCACAATTTGTAATAGCTAAATCTTGGAAACAACCAAGATGCCCATCAACTGCAGAGAGGATGAAAAAGATGTGGTATTTTTATACAATGTAGTATTACATAGCTCTGAAGAAGGATGATCTTGAGGCCTTCATAGGGAAATGGAGAAAACTTGAGACTATCCTCATTAGTAAAATAAATAATCATATTTATAAATATCACATTGTGTCTCTAGTGTAAAAAGTAATAAGAACTGTAGAAGTAATAAAACCCAAAATGTGTAATTGGTACTATAAAAAAGATAGGAAAAGAAAGTGCTCTGAAGGATATAACTGCATGTATGTTTAAGTGTGTAATAGATGACCATATGACTGTTTTTTTTAGATCATTGAGTAGAACTACTAAGTCTCACTGTTTGAATGTCTACTTTGTATGCTTTCATTTTGTAACTTGTACAACTATTTCCAAGATGACAGTATGTAATTTATCAAGTAGTGATTTCTTAGTGTATTTTTGTACTTTTCTTTATCTTTTTTTCCTTTGGATTTATGTATTATTGCTACCCTTTTTTATGTTTTGTTCTGTTTTTTTCTCCCTAAATACAATTTAAAAATAACAGGGAATCAGGAAATAATAATTCAACAGCTTCAAGATGATGCAAAGAAGAACAACATAAGACTGATAGCTATAAATGAAAAAGAAGAGGACAACACAAATGATATCATGAGGATATTTACAGAAGTAATAGCTGAAAATTTCCCAATAATACTGATACACAGATAAATGAAGCATATAGAACTCCAAATAGCCATAAACAAAATAAAACTACACCCGGACATATAATAATCACATCCCAGAAATCCAACATAAGAACATAATATTAAAAGCTGTTAGAGAGAAAAGACAGATCAACTATAAAGGGAAACCTATCAGAATCACAGGAGGACCAGGGATTTTGCTCAGTGCCTTAAGTGTCTTCCTGGCAAGTGCAAGGTAGTAAGTTTAATCCCTGGTACCAAAAAAAAAAAAAAATCACAGCAGACTTCTCAACACAAACAATGAAGTCAAAAAGAGCATAGAGTGAAGTATTTCAGATCCTAAAGGAAAATGACTTCCAACCCAGACTGATGTACCCTGCAAAACTCTCCTTCAAAATGAATGAAGAAATGAGATACTTCCACGACAAGAAAAAGCTGAAGAACTTCGTGATCACCAAACCAATCCTGCAAAGAATACTGAAAGACATTCTAGATAGGCATAGCAAAAAACATTAAGCAAGGCAGACAATTAAACAGAGTGGAAAGATAAAGAAGCAACAGCAGAAAGATAGCATATCAAAAATAAACCAATATATATCAGTTATAACCATTAATGTAAATGGCCTCAATTCACCAATTAAAAGAAACAGACTGGCAGAATGGGTCAAGAAACAACATCTACCCATATACTGTCTACAAGAAACCCAGCCAACCTAAAGGGAAGCTCATAGACTGAAAGTCAGAGGATGGAAAACAATACTTCATGTAACAGGAACCCCCCCAAAAAGCAGGGGTAGCTGTTCTGTTTGCAGGCAATGTGAACTTCACACCAAGAATGATCCGAAGAGATAAAGAAGGTCACTACATACTAGTTAGGGTAAAACTTCAGGAGAAAGAGATAAAAATCTTAAATATGTATGCACCAATTTTGGGAGCACCCAGCTATACAAAACAAATATTAACAGAAATGAAAAATCAAGCACTAACACAATCATAACAGGAGACCTTAACACATCCTTGACACAAAAGGACAGATCAACCAGACAGAAAATCAGCAAAGAAATAACAGAACTGAATCACACCTGTGAACAAATGGACATGATAGATATACACAGAATGTTCCACCCAACAACATCAGAATATACATTCTTCCCAGCAGTACATGAAACATTCTCTAAAATAGACCATATAATTGCCCATAGAACATACTTAAGTAAATTCAGAAGAATTGAAATTATCCCATGCATGTTATCAGATCATAGCGCCATGAAACTAGAAATTAATGATAAAAGAAACAGCAAAAACCACACAAACACATGGAAACTGAGTAATACACTCTTGAGCAATCAGTGGGACATGGAGGAAATTAAAGAAGAAATTAAACAATATCTACAAGCAAATGAAAATACAAACACAACTTACCGGAATTTGTGGGATGCAATGAAAGCAGTCCTCAGAGGAAAATTTATTGCACTGAGTTCCCACATCAGAAAGACAGAATGAACACAAACAACCTGATGCTACAACTCAAATGTCCAGAAAAAGAAGAGCAAGCCAAGCCCAAAGCCAAAAGAAGGGAGGAAATTACAAAGATTAGAGCAGAAATTAATGCAATAGAGACTAAGAAAACAGTACAAAGGATCAATGAATCAAAGAGTTGGTTCTTTGAAAGAATAAATAAAATTGATAAACCCCTAGCCAACTTAATTTAAAAAAAGAAAGAAAAATTCAAATTCATGCAATAAGGAATGAAAAGGGTGAAATCACTACAGACTCTGTGGAAATACAGAAGATCATCAATACCTATTTCAAAAACCTCTACTCTCATAGGTGCGATAACACAGAAGAAATGGACAGAATCCTAGGAACATATAAAGTATCAAACCCGGGTCAAGAAGATGTAAAACTGCTGAATAACCCAATTTCCACTAATGAAACTGAAAATGTAATTAAGTCCTTACTAACCAAGAAGAGCCCAGGCCCAGATGGATTCACTGCAGAATTCTACAAGAAATTCAGAGAAGACTTAATGCCGACACTCCTCAAACTCTTCAATGAAATTGAAAGGGACGCAATTCTCCCTAACTCATTCCTGGAAGCAAATATTCCTCTAGTACCAAAACCTGTGAAAGACCCAACTGAAAAAGAGAACTACAGGCCAATCACCCTCATGAACATAGATGCAAAAATTCTCAATAAAATATTTGAAAACAGAATGCAGCAAATCATCAAGAAGATTATACACAACAACCAAGTGAGATTCATCCCAGGAATGCAGAGATGGTTCAACATTTGTAAATCAATAAATGTAATACACCATATCAATAGAGCCAAAAATAAGAATCACATGATCATTTCTATAGATGCAGAAAAAGCTTTTGATAAGGCCCAAAACTTATTCATGATAATAACCTTACAGAAAATTGGAATAGATGGTCTTTATCACAATATGATAAAGGCCATCTATGACAAACCAATAGCCAACATCATATTAAATGGCTGAAAACTGAAAGCTTTAACCCTAAAATCAGAAACAAGTCAAGGATGTCCATTATCACCACACCTATTCAATATAGTGCTAGAAATACTAGCCAGAGCAATTAGACAAGCAAGAGAAATAAAAGGAGCAAGGGTAGGAAAAGAAGTTAAAATATCATTATTTGCAGATGACATGATACTCTACATAGAAGACCCCCAAAATGCCATTGAAAGACTCCTAGTTATAATAAATAAATTCAGTAATGTAGCTGGATACAAATTCAACACTCAAAAATCAATAGCATTCCTATACACTAACAAACAAAATCACTGAGAGAGAAATAAGAGAAGCCACACCCTTCACAATAGCTACCAAAAAATGAAATACTTAGGAATCAGTCAAACAAAAGATGTATAAGATATATTCTGGGAAAAGTATAATACCCTGAAAAAAGAAATCAAAGAGGACCTCAGAAAATGGAAAGACATCCTTTGTTCATGGATAGTAAGAACAAACATTGTGAAAATGGCCATTCTTCCAAAATTGTTTACAGATTTAATGCAATCCCAATCAAAATACCACTAGTATATCTCACTGATCTAGAGAAATCACTCCTAAAATTCATCTGGAACCAGAAGAGACCTAGAATAGCAAAGGCAAATTATAAGCAACAAAGGCAAGGCAGAAGGCATCACAATCCCTGACTTGAAGTTATACTACAAAGCTACTGTAATAAAATCAGCATGGTACTGGAATAAAGAGACCTGAAGATCAATGGAATAAATTAGAAGATACAATTAAAACTACAAACACATTCAGCCACATTATCTTTAATAAAGGGGCCAAACATGTTCACTGGAAGAACGATAGTCTCTTTAATAAATGGTGCTGGAAAAATTGGCTCTCCATATGCCTAAAACTAAAACTAGACCCATGCCTATCACCATGTACTAAACTAAAGTCTAAATGAATCAAAGTTCTAAATATTAAAACAGAAACACCAAATCTGTTGGAAGACAAAGTAGGTAAAAACCTTGAAGACATAGGGGTAGGTAGAGAATTCATGAACAAGAATCAAATCGCATGGGAAATACTTCTCAGAATCAACACCTGGGATCACATCCTATTAAAGAATTTCTGCATATTGAAAGAAATCTCCAGTATAGTGAAAAGAAAACCCACAAATTGGTAAAAATATCTTAGCCAACTGTCCCTCAGACAAAGAACTTCTGTCTAGAACTTATAAAGAATTTTTAAAAATCAGATCCCTGAAATTCAGAGACCCAATCCAAAAATGGGCATCTGAGATGAATACACAGTTCTCAGATGAAGAAATACAAATGGCAAATAAATACAAGAAAAAATGTTCAGTATCATTGGTCATTAGAGAAATGCAAATTAAAACCACACTGAGATTCCATCTCTCTCCAGTAAGAATAGCCAGGAAAAAGAAAATTACCAACAACAAATGCTGGAGAGGCTGTGGGGAAAAAGGAACTCTTCTGCACTCTTGGTGGGAGTATAGACTGGTGCAACCACTATAGCGGTCAGTATGGAGATTCTCCAAAAAGCTGGGATTAGAAGTCCCATTTGACCCAGCTACTTTACTTCTAGGCATATTACCAGAAGAAGTGAAAACATCATACCACAGTGATATATGTGTACCCATGTTTATAGCAGCAAAATTTGTAATAGCCAGATCTTGGAAACAACCTAAGCATCCATCAACTGACGAATGGATAAACAAGTTGTGGTATTTTTATACAATGGAGTACTGCTCAGCTATAAAGAATGATCACATTGATATATTTAGAAATAAATGGATGCAACTTGAGACCATATTCATAAGTGAAATAAACTCACATGTGTAAATACTGTATAGTCTCCCTAGTGTAAGAAATGGTAAGAGTACATAAGATTTTTATTATAATCATGACTCCCCATTATATTGCTTTGAAGTCTTAAAATATTTTCTTTCATTGCTTGGAGTGGTTTTATTCTGTTTTGTTTGATTTTATGATGTGTGATGATATAAACATCTTTGAAGAAAACAAGACACTATGGCAGCCATTGCTGATTTAATATCATCTTGCTTTGAAGTCCTACCATGCTTTTGTTTTTGTTTTCATTGATTCTACCATGTTGTGCCTTATTGGATTTTAATATGTATGATAGTATAAACAAATATTTTAAGGAAAATGAGATATTATAGTAGCCACTGTTCATTATTGCTTATTTGGTTTTGAATGTTCTGTAATACTTTCATTCTCTTGAATGGTTTTATACTATTTGTTATGTTTGATATTACTGTGTGTGAAAGTGTGCTCAACTACTTCAAAGAAAAGAGACATTATGGTAGCTACTGTTGATACCCTGTTGTCTTGTCGTTAAGTGCTGTATCGCTTGCATTGTTTTGTTCTGATTTGCTTTGCTCTGTTCTCTTTTGTTTTATTCTCTTTAAAAAATATTATTCTTTTAGAAAACTTGAGTTGAGTAGTTAAATATTATGTTGGGCTTGTGATCGCATGGATTTGTTTTTCTTCCTGGCAGTGTCTGTCGGTGAATTGAAATAGCTTTTCTTCTTTTTATTTTTGAGATACTCTGTTTAAACATTTGTTTAAAATGTTGTTTAAAATTTGTTTAAAATGTTGTTTAAAATGTTGTTTAAAATGTTGTTTAAATGTTGTTTAAAATTTGTTTAAAATGTTGTTTAAACATTTGTTTAAAATGTTGTTTTGGGTCTTGAATCTAAGAGTTAAAACAGGCATTTTATTCAGGTAAGTTGGTTGCCTCACTTCTGTGTTTTAAATGTCTAATTTTATTGTCTTATGATCATACACTGCAGTCTGTACTATTTCTACTTTAGACTGTATTGAGGGATTTTTGTATCCTAACTCATGATTAAGAATTGAGTGTTCTATGCACAGCTAGAAAGGTTGATTTTCTATTTTCAGCATGAGATATAGATTAAAAATCTCACTTTTGTCTACCTGATGCGTTATTAGTTTGAGACAAAGTTGAAATCTCTCATTATTTTTGTATTTTTTGTTATTTTGCTTTCTTTTTTTCAAACTTTGGTACCAAGACAAACTCATTCTCTTTCACTCTGTCTCTGTCTCTATCTCTCTGTCTCTGTCTCTATCTCTGACTTGCTCACTCTTTCAATTGCATTCATTTCATTTTTATTTTTTATTTTTTTTTATTTAGAAGAGAATAAAACAAAAGGGGGCAGTACAGAGCAGATCAGAAGAGGACAACATAGGGAACACAGTACTTTACATTAAGGCAACTGGACATCAACAGTATCTAACGCCATATCTCTTACTCTGCTATAGTTGAGCATAGTTTCAATTACAATAATATCAAACATAACACAATAGTATAAAGCCATGCATATAGTGAAAGAATTGCAGGGCTTTCTGAACCGAATAACAGAAAATGATCAATGGGTATTATAATATCTCATTTTTGATAAAAAAGAAAAGAATTTGTTTGAACTATCACACATATTCAAATTCCAATGAGACACAATGTGGTAGACAGAACCAATGGTAATAGAACAAAAAAAAGCATGGTAGGACTTCTAAGAAGGATAATATTAAATCAGCAATAGCTGTCATAATGTTTTCATCAAAACAGCTGTTCATATCATCACGTATGATATAGTCAAACAAAACAGGATAACACCATACCAACTGATGATTGAAAACTTTGAAAGACTTTGAAGCTATGAGATGGGGCCTCATGCTTACCATAAAGTCTTATATACTCTTATCAAATCTCATATTAGGGAGATTATATGGTATTTACCCTTGTGAGTTTGGTTTATTTCACTTAAGAGAATGGTCTCAAGTCATGTCCATTTATTTATAAATATCTCAATGTGATCATTCTTTATAGCTGA
>PVJX010050052.1:0-10832 GCA_004027295.1 Dolichotis patagonum | reverse complement strand
TTGTTTAATTTCTTTGAAATTTATTTTTTTGATAATTGAAATATACGTGCATAGGACAAGATTCAAAAAGACTTGAAATCTAAATAATGAAAATAACTCTTTGTGCCATGTTCTTGATGCCTGTTGAGCTCATTCTTTTTGTTTATTTTTAGTACTAGGGTTGAAATCCAAGGTCTTCCGAGTAAGTCATACCCTCAGTGACTCTTTTTTATTTGATGATACAGTGTCTCTCTATGTCATTGCATTTCTCAGGCCAAGTTTGAACATGCTATCCTCGTACCCAGCCTCACAGAGTGTTGGGATTACAGATCTATGCTACTTCATCTGGTTCTCACCTCCTGTACAAAGGCCTGTGCAGCTCATGCTGGCATTTCCTGTAATGCTCTGCATCTTTTACATTCCAAAAAAAAACTGAATTTGCCACTAATACTTTATTTACATGGCAAGGTCCAGTAATCATTTTGTAAATATTTTCCTTTCCATCTTACCAGTTTAACAAGTTTTGATTTAAAAAAAGCAGAGTAAATAATTGCATGCAGGCTAGACCTGAAGCAAGGCCAGTAGATTGCTGTAGCTGCTGGTTTCAAACAGGAGCCTAAAGAGAATTCTTTCTGTGGTCTGTTGGCCATTTCAGAACTTTGGAAATGCAATGGTCAATTCATCAGAAAGAAATATCAGATGAGTATGACAGACTTTTGGGGGCCTGCGGGGGAGAGACCCTGGAGCCTTGGGACCTGCACAATGCGGTTGACACAGGGTACCTGGAGAACAAGGAGCTCCTCCCTCTCTTTGGGGGGCAGCTGTGAGTGTAGCAGACTTTCAGTGGCCCAAAGGAGAGAGATCCTGGTGCGTCAGGACCTGCAGCATCTGGTGGACTCAGGGTGTCAGGAGAATAAGGAGCTGCTCCCCTCTCTGGGGGGTGGCTGTGAGTGTGGCAGACTTTTGGTCACCCAAAGGAGAGAAACGCTAGCGCATTGGAACCTGCACCAGGCAGTTGACTCAGGGTGCCAGGAGAACAAGGAACTCCTCCCCTTTATTGGGGGCAGCTGTGATCTTGCTGGCACACAGGCTGAGAATCAGACATCTCATGTCATGCTGTTCCCTGTCCCGTGCCTCACCCACTTAGCAAGTGGGAACCAGTTAACTACACATATTGTGAAAAGACTGGCCATGTTATTTAGTATGAGCTCCCCATATGCAAAGATATGGATAACCATTTGGAAGAAAACAAGAGACAATGTGACAGATAGTGAGGATCTCTGGTTGTCTAGCTTTGAAATTTAGGCTTTCTTATGTCCCGTTCTGTTCTCTTTTATTGAGTTTAACTTTAGCCCCCTTAAAACAAAATTTAAAAAACTATACATTAAAAAAAGAAAGGAAAAGAAAGTGCTCTAAAGGATATAACTGCATGTATGTTTAAGTATGTAAGATAGATGACCGTATTACTGTTTTTGTTAGATTTTTGAGCAGAACTGTTAACAGTCTCACTGTTTGAATGTCTAATTTGTATGCTTCAATTTTGTACCTTGAATAACTATTTCCAATGATGACAATATGTAACTTATCAAGTGGTGATTTCTTAGTGTTTTTGTTTTTGTTTTGTTGTTGTTCTTGTTGTTCTTTTATTTTTTGCCTTTATAATTCTGTATTGTTGCTACCCTTTTTCTGTTTTGTTTGGTTGGGATTTTTTTTGTTTTTTCTCTTTAAATAAGATTTTAAAAAATAAACAAAATAAAGCATACACATAGACTACCAGATAGGTAGCAGTTTTTCTCTATCTCTTTCTATCTTACATTTTTACAGTGCATAGTGATTACGTAAATCATATACATGTGCTCATCATACATATATTTAACTTGTCTTTATTCTTTTTATTTCCTCTTCTCCCTCCCTATGTAATTTGTTGACTACCACAAGTCCAAAAGAACAGGGCGCATTGATCCTGGACTGATACCTCCATACCCATATCATAATATAAACTATTATGGTTTATAACTTTCTTATCTCATGTATTTGTTATAGTGACAGAAATTTGACTAACACAAATAGTGACCTCCTTCATGTTGGCACCCCAGTGTTTCTGCCTGTCTATCTGTCACTTCTCAAATTGTTTCCTAGGATTTTCTTCTCAATATAACACAAGAATGTGTACTTTCACAGTACTTCAACCCCTGCCCACTGCGAGAGCCCCTCGGTCTCCACAGCTGTCATTATTATTTTTGTGTTCAGAAAAGTCCCAAATTGGCTTGCAGAAGAATGTCTTTCTCTTATCATTCAGATGTACACAGCAAGCAGCCTGGTGCTCATCTTTAATTAAAGGTCCCACTGGTAACCTAGACACATGATAGTCCAAGCTGGGCTTGCTTTTTGGCTGTCCAAGTCTTTCACCATGTTCTTCAGGACCATATTCTAATAGCCAGCTGTGAAACACCACCAACTTGTGCCAGCTTTGAGACTTGTCTTGATTGTGGTGAATGTAAAAAAGATATTATAAATGTGGTGGTGCATTCATGGAAGTTATTGATATGTAAAACCATGATATCTTTCACCTCTTTTACTTGCCTTGCATTTTATGCCTCATTTCTTTCTTCCTCACATAACTTCTTAATTTTCCTCCTTTACTAACCCTACCCTGAATCATTGTTCACTCTCCTAGGCAGAAAGGTAACTGCCTTCCCAGCAGTCTTTGCTGCACAGGTTCCAGTTGAATTTTAGATGATGATGATGTTGATTTTTCTACTAAGAGTTGAAAAAAGGGCTTTTTCACCAAACTACATCCCTGGATCATCTTTAATTTTATATCTTAATACAAGATTTCTCCACATCAGTAAGTTGCCCAAGCTAAGTTCAATGTTGTTAACGTTGTGCCTCAGCCTGTCAGAGTGCTGAAAAAAAGGTGTGCACTCTCCACATTGATTATATTTATCTGTTTAATTAATGTCATTTTTTCTCCTTTGCCGTCCTCACCCTGTCAAAAGCAGACCTTCAGATATGTTAAAAAATTATCATTTGTGTTTATATGTGTTCATGAAATTACATTTTTGCATAAATATTGTTTAAACTTACAGTAAATTTGAAACATCTGGGGTTATTCAGGTGTGAGTTAAAACACATACAGATATATCTTTGGATTTTCCATTTTATTGTATTTAAAAATATTGTACTGTTTTAGTCAGGGGTTGTATACAGAAAAATTAGAATCAGGACATGGATTTTATAATATTATTATTATGATGTTCACCAGAGTTAACAGAAGTTAATGCAGGAAATCTATCCACAACACTAAAAGCAGAATATTTAGCAAAGGGCCTGAATCACACAGCAATGTCCCACATGAGTCCAGATGAAAACCCAGAGCTCATGACATTGCCTCCCATGAGTCAAACTGGAGGTCTAGAGCCCACAAGAAGGACTCACGCCAGTCTCTTTTACAGATCCATGCTGGGAAGTCCCAAAGTTCTGGGGTGGAAGCTAGAAAGTCGATGCCAGCAGGGTGAAAGAGCTGTGCTGATAGGTCAAGTGTTGTATACTGGAGCCGAGAAGTCACACTAACAAGAAAGACCAGGGCTGTCCTGAAAAGCAGAACAGCAATCCTCAGCAACAGGGATGCCCCAAGCTCCTCTGACAACAAGCACAGCTGAGCACATTCCAGGAAGCCAATGTGATGATTCCATCCTGGAGACCAAACAGCACAAGTCATTCTCTCTGGAGCCAGGAAGCAATGCTCTATGTAAGGACCAGTGCTTCTCCAGGAGAAACTAACGGCTCAAACAGCGACACATAGGAGAACCCACAATCCCTCAATGCACTAACACCTCAATGCATTAACTTCTCCTTTTCCACAACTGCATTTATGCTGGCAACTTTCCTCAGGAAAAACACCGATGTTCAGCAGCATGGAGATGCAATCCAGCTGACATTCATTTGACTACTTCAGTTTTTAATCCGTAATATGTACACTGTTCATCTGCTGCACAGACCCGGATTTGTGAATCCATTTACTACTGATCAGAAGACTTTTGGCAGGATATTGCTATTACTTGTATTTTGCTCTCAGGAATTGAGCCTAGGACTAGGCCAACACTCTGCCACTGAACTGCATGACTGGCAGTGAGCAGCATGACAGGCATAGTACCTGTGTTGTGTATTTGAGGAAAATAAATGATATGTTAAATGCCCTGAGATACATGAATGAGTACTTAAAATGCAGAATGGGGATGAAGTCTCAATATGAATCAGTGAATACCTTTTTTAAACATCTAGACTCAGATTACCCTGTCTATGCTGTCCTTTTGTTATTTCTGCCTTATGAAGTTTCCTGGAACATTCCCTCAGTGAGGGACACCACCCATGTGTGAATTCCACTTGTCTTCTCTTTATTTCTTCTCTGGTTGTGGTCTGTCCTCTGACATCAAACACAGCTGTGTATGTGCCTTGTCCATCTTAGTGTCCCTCAGCCATCGGGGTGATACCTCAGACTTTGCCCACACCAAATGTAATGTTTTGCTATAGAAATTTCTCCAAAGATTTATGTAGTCATAGGTGGGGATTACTGGAGTGGTAGAGGTAGAATGTGTGATTCTGGGATTAGGACACATGATGCTTGAATTCGTTCACGGCATAATACTAGGATTAAGGATGCCCAAACCTTGGTGCCAGTGTTACATGAATTAATGGACAGAAAGAGCATTGCATGATGATTTTGCTGCCATCTGCCTGCCATGAACTGTTGTTCCTTAAGATGCACCTCTGCTGTGCCATCATGCCTAGGAGACAGCCAGTTATGAGCTGAAATTCTTAGCTATGAGCCTCTGTACAAATGAATAGAAAGTCAAACACAACATAAAAATGGCACAAGATAAATTTTGCTATTCTAAAAGTTAAACATAAGGGGGATACAAGGGAATAGGACACAGCAAGTCTCAAATCCAGTGGGGCAAACATTAAATCCTATAGCTGCATGAGTAAGATGCAAAGCAATTGGTGGCAAGATGTGAACTCCAAAAGGGTCTGCTTTATACACCCGTACAGCACTTTTGGTGCTTGTAGCTCCCACAGTTTATCATTGGGCCACCTCTGCTCCCATCATCAGTACAGCCTAAAGTGTTCCAGTTCTACATTTTCAGACAGTGTCTCCAGACTTTCCCCAATTCTTCCCCTTTCCAAAGGCTAGTCCAAATGGCTCCTGAACTATAAGGTCAAGTACAATCACAACAATGACACCACTTCTTTGGCATAAAATTTTGTCTTTGTTATTTTTTCCTTGCAGAAACAGAATACTGAATACCCACAAATTCAGGGTGGAAGCTTTTCTTTCCCTCACACTTTCTAGAGGTTTCAGTGCATAATCAGCTGTCTGCAAGGTAGGGAAGAGAACCAGTTGAGCATAAGCAGAAGATAGCAAAAGGAATCAAGTTGGGTCAAACATAACTCTGTCTTTCATGGTTATTTTATCAGGACCATTGAGGGTCAGTAACAATCACGCCCTTAGTCTCAGTGACCTTGAGTCTAGAATTGTGCCATGAATCAATTCCAGAGATACACATGCAGTCAGGCAGCCACCTCTGAAAATACCCCACCTATGACTGCATGTGAGTTTAGGAGAACACTTAAACACAAACTGTAAGGGTGTTATTAAATTGCTAAATGCTCCTGGATAGCACTAAAACATCCCCCAGTTAGACATTAAGAGTACTAGAGTTAAAGTTATTTGTCGTGGTATCTGGTTATGTTGGCTATTTTTCTCTCTATGCTATCTAGCTTTCTGTCACAAAATTCCCCAGGAAATCAATTTAATAAAGGAAATAGTTTACTTTGATTCAAATTTTGTGATGTTTTAGTCCACAGTTTCTCAGCCTTTGTGTATTGGGCCTGTGGTGACCCCGTTCAACAGGAAGGGACTGTGTGAAAGAGGCAGCTAGTTCACTAGACAACAGTCAGGAAAGAAAGAAAAAATGGAAATAGGACTGGGTTTCCCCTATTCTCTTCAATGTCATATCCCAAGGATTAACTTCTCTCCAATAAGCCTCACTTTTATAAATTTTCATACTTGCCAATTGAGTCTTGGCTGGAGAATAATCTGGAACAAAACTTGTGTTCACAAGGCCTTTGGAGGACATTTCAAATCCAACCCATAGCCTTCCCTGTCCAGCATGTAAAGATGTCTACTTTCCATTAATAAATATATTATCAAATATTTTTGGTCTTGCAAACAATTGATGAAAAACACAATTCCAATTACTTGGAATTGTATTTCTGCTGTCCAAAGTGTTGATTTCCTAGCTACCAATTTGCTTTGTATATAACATTCTGTAGTAGTGAATTTACATTTTCTTCTATAATTTTCATCTATGAGGATAAAAATTATTTCTATGTTTGCAGAATAAATTCTCTTAATCTTAATTTTGGTGAATTATACTTTCATGTCTGGAGTGGTAAACATCAGTTTCTCTGAGTGTGTCTACTCTGTGAACATAATTAGCATTTAATCCTGAATTAATTTCAGCTTTCCCTGTGATATGTCCCTTTTCTGCTGACTTAAAATTTCGCCTGTTCTTCATTTCTTCAGATACCACCAAGTCAATGTCATATTACTATGAGTTCAAGATGGTGGAGCATGGCCAATAGCAGCCAGTATCTTACACATCCTGGGTGCTAGCTGTACACGGTGTGCTCTTTCATTGGGCACATATTGTTTCCTGTCTTCTCTGCAGACATCACTCTCATCCCAGTCCATGTGCACTTTTCCTCCTACTTGTGTTTCTTTTTGTTTCCTCTGCCTCTGGTTCCTGACTGCCCACAGTGAGCTACTGTCACAGAGAGATTGCACGGTACTGACACTTGAACACCAACCTTGCACATGCCAGGCAACTGCTCTACAGCTGAGATAAGCCCCATGCCTACCTTGGCTTTTCATTTGTAGTTTTTTTGCAGAACAAGACTTGAAGATGGTAAACATAAGGCCAAGCTCCTCTAGAAATTAGTTTTCCTCAGAAATAAAGCTCTTTCTTTCATAGGAACACTCTTGGTAAAATATCACTGTTTACACCCATACTTTGCTTACCTGTGTCTTGGGTGTGTGTGTGTGTGTGTGTGTGTGTGTGTCTCTGTGTGTGTGTGTTTAATGAAGATTGAACCTAGCACCTTAGCACTGAGCAACACATTGATTCTTCTTCTTATGTTTTCTTTAGTTTGAGAGATATTTTTGGGTGATGGCTTAAGCTGCCAGTCAATTACACATGCATGCAGTCCAGATCCAAGAGCACAGAGCACTTCAGACAAGTCACATGAATAAACTGCTCCAATCTCTAGAACACAGGGTGCTTGAGAAATGTGTCATTGCCAGAGGGGATTCATGTGATATGCGACCTCCCAATCATGTGAATAAACACACTGCATTCATTGGAGCAGAGCTGTCCTCCTCCTCATCATTCTCCTTCTTTCCATCCTATCTTTAGAGTTGGCTTGATTTGGCCTTAGATTTCTGTATTTCAACTCTTGTCCACTTGTCTCTATCATCTCACAGTCCTTTCCCTCTAAACAGCCAGATATGCACAAGAGGGGACAGATGATCTAAGATACCCAGGCTTGACTTGAACTTCAAATTCCCTTGCACCAGCCTCTCAGAGTGCTGAGATTGCAAATGTGCATCAATGGAACAGAATTGTGTGTCAGTTTTACCTGGTAATAATCCCAAAACTAAACCCTAAAACATTTCATAATGTACTCTGACATACTCTACATGCCAGGTATTCTGCAAAATTATGTATATCATGAAAGAAAAACATGAAATAAAACAACTTGGTGAATTTGCCCACCATCTTAGTAAGCACCTTCCTTCGGAGTGAGCCAGGAGGAGAACCAGCCAGTGGCCCCCAAGATCTGGCCATGGCCATGGTGGAACCCAGGTGGCTGCACAAAAAAGCAATTCAACTGCCCTCATAGTAAGCTCCTTCCTCCAGCATGAGACAGGAAGAGAACTAGTAAGTGACCCCAGAAATCTGGCCATGGCCATGGTGAAACTCAGGTGGCTGCACAAAGAAGCAATCTACCCACCCTCTTGGTAAGCATCTTCCTCCAGCTTGAGCCAAGAGCAGACTTAGTAGTGTCTCTTGAGCTTACCAGTGTGAGGGTTTGGAATCAAGTATTCCACAACTCCCCCGTTAGCAACTGGGGGCAGAGTTCTGAGCATCTCTTGGGATGATGACTCTGTGCAATACAGCACATATGGGGGATCTCCTGTATCTTCTGTTTGAAAGCAAATGTTGTTTTCACTGTTTTGTTTCATTATGATTAATTGCTTTAATCTATTCAATATTCTCTTTCAACTGGTTTTTTAATCTTCTGTCTTTGATTTGATTTTGCTATACGTAATTGGCTAGACAACTATTGTTCAGATAATGAGATATACTATGGTACCTATTACTGTTATCTCATTAACCTGCTGTGGAGTTCTGTATTAATTTCACTGCACTTTCTCAATTGGCTTTGTTCTGTCTTATTCTGTGGTATTTCTTCTATCTTCAAAATTTAAAAACATTAACAATAAATTTAAATAAATCCAACTTGGATATTTATAGTGAAGTTGTTTCTAAATAGGTGTCTTTTTTGAAGTGAGAAGAAACTTACTAGCCTAGTGGTTGTATGAATGGTAGGAATTCAGAAGATCATGAATACCCATATGTCTCTTGAGTTTCTTAGGGTATAGGACTGTGAGAGGATAAGAAAATAAAGATACAAGGTAGAGTCACATGGAGACATTATTATTTGAATGAGTGGAAAGAACTGCCCTGCTATCTGTAGGGAAGTTTATTTATATATCTAGGTATGCAATGCCATGTGGCACCCATAGTAACCCATTGCTTGGATTACTTAAGGACTTGATGTTTCTATGTGCTCAAGTTCTACCATTCATATAACCACTCAGGTCAAACAGTTTCTTCACATGGCTTGACCTGGCTGGTGTTTGCTCTTGGGAAGACCTCACATAAGCCATGCATGTCATCAATTTCCACTTCAATATCTCCCTACCTACTGATCTTTCTTCCATCATTTCTCTCTCTCTTTCTTTTTCTTTCTTTCTTTCTTTCTTTCTTTCTTTCTTTCTTTCTTTCTTTCTTTCTTTCTTTTCCTTTCCTTCTTTTTTTTATGTAGCATGGGATATGTGCTCACTTGAAGCTGGAGAAGGTCCATTTGGGGAACTTTGTAGGAGGACTTTCAATTTTGGAACCATTTTCATTTTAAATGTATTATAAGAATTTTAAGTCCCTGCAATTACAATTCAAACACTGTACAGACCACTAATTCATAACAGTAGAGTGATATCTGTGTAGTCACCGATTTTTGGAATGTGTTAGTGATTTGATTTTCATTGATAGCTAATATATTAGCATGACATTGTTATACCACTTATATGTGTACTTTACTGCAGAACACTCAAATCAAGTAAAGATGAGAACTGTGTTAAATACAATCAATATTTTGTTATGTATCAAGGTTACTTAAGTCTTTTCAGGGACACCCTGGAATCATACATAGCATCTCTTACTTTTTGGCAGTGTCAGATGACTTGTCTTTGCTCCATGAAGTTGCTTTCTGTTAAAGCTTGGGAGATAAATCTCTCCTGGTCACTCTCCTTACAGATGATCACATTTCTCCATGGACTCAGAATCTTGATCAAATGACCAGGGAATTTCTGAGTATAGTATGATTCAGCAGTTTCTTTTATGCCTCTTTGAGCAGTTTCTTCCCCATAAACACTATTTATTGTAGATTTTTGATTATAATATATAGTTATCTTAATAATAATTTTGGAGACATATGAAAACCTGATCACACCGTTTAGTACATTATTTTTTAAAAAATGAGAGACTCTCAAATCAATAAGAAACAACAGTATTCTTTATATTTACACAACAAATTTTGACATCATCTTGTCTAGCTGTGGTGCCAGGTGGAAGCATGCTTTTTAAATATTTGAGCCAAATTAAACTTTGATTAAATGATCCAAATATGTAAAAGAAATGCAAGAGAAAAAATTGTTGAGATCAAATTAACGGAACAGCTATTCACTTAATGGACAAATGAACAGCTATGGACAAGCTGCCTGTACAGATTGGAACAGACACAGCACACGGTTGGATGGTGTGACTGAGATATCTCTAATTTTCGGAGGGAACATTTACACATTTATATTATGATCCATGGCTGACCTAGGTTGGTTCTTATGCATATTGCTCTCAGGGCTTGATCACCTGTGCACCTCCAACACCCAGTATCCTCAGGGCATTTCTGAGGTGCTCTGTGCCAGTTTAGCACTCCTGTGTGGGCACTTGTGCCTTTGCTTCTCCAAATGTGACTAGACTCATTGCTTCCCCACGTGCGACTATATCACTCAATTCTCAAAAGTGTAACAGACTGGAGAAACAGACAACTGATACACAGGCAGACTGACAAACATCTTACAAAATCAGAGTGCACTCAAATATAATTTTAGTCAAACTGAATTATAATAACTCTTATAATTTTGTAATTTATAAGTAGAAATGGAACAGTTAGAATTTGATGTAAGTCAATTAGTGGTGGTCCCCTATAGAAGAATTTGAAAACACAAAATATTATCTATAATTAACACATATTTTTGTATTATATCTTAAGAACCATAGTAATTTTTTTGTCCTTGCCTTTTATTTAACTTTAAATTTGGGTATCTCTATATATTGTTATCATCTATTTAACCTGTGGTTTTTGTTATAGTCCTTGGGCATCCTGGATCAAATCCTTCAATTGGTTCCAGGTATGTTCTAGCAGTCTATCAGTTTTATAAATATCTC
>PVJX010050051.1:0-10820 GCA_004027295.1 Dolichotis patagonum | reverse complement strand
GGCTGTGCTCCTCAGTGAATGAGAGAGCCGGCACCTGGAGGTCTGGCTGTGAACCTGAGACCTCCCTGCCCTTCTACCACATCCGCTTGACCAGAACCAGCCACAAACAGCCTGGACACCGAGGTGGGCCAAGGACCCTGTCTTTTGACGAGGAGGTAAGGGCAGAATAGTGGAGCTGTCACAGCCTGTTTCGACTGCTGTATGCTTGCAGGGCAACATTACTTACACCCTGTCGTGTGAGGGCCACCTTTTAGTGGTAGTAGCCCATGTGTCTTTATCCTGTTTTACAAGGGAAGAGACTGAGACCCAGAGGGGCTTGCCCCACGTTGCTCAGGGCAGTGCTTTCATTGAACGTGACCCAAGTCTCCTGGCTCCCAGTACAGTGGTCATCCCAGTGCTCCAGGCTGCAAAGCTTTCCTGAATTCTGTTTCCCTTTCCCTGGGTCCTGAGAGGAAAGCAAGTTTGTCTTCTTTGTCTTTGTATTCTTAATGCCCAGCACAAGCCAGATGCTAGGTAGACCTGGCGACAGGCAGAGGCTATTTTTAGAGAAAGCAAAGTGAGGCAGCTGAACACGAACACTTCTTTCTTTTGCCACTCATCAAGCAAACTCCTTTCCTTGATGAGGATGCCCCATCTTAGGGCTCTCAGACCCAGATGATCTAGGTGGGTGATTATGGTTTCAAAGGTCATAAAACTCTCTGGACTGTCCATCAAAGAGGTGGAGAATGGAGGGTTCCTTATCGGGTTGGTATCCTTACCTGCCAGGTCTGTCGTGTGATTTTAGAATTGTCTCTGGTTTGGAGTCTCCAGAATCGAAAGCCCTCCTTTCCTTCTGCTAACTATTTAATATGCTTTAATTAGCCCCTTTTCCATGCCAGTTAGCTAGAGTTGGCATCTTGATTCATGTTGTGTTGCTTTAACAAAACACCCAAGACTAGGGAATTCACATAGAGCAGAAATTTACTGCTCACATTCGGGAAGCTGTGAAGTCCAAGATCAGGGTGCCCAACACCTGGGTGCCCAGGGTGCCCTCCTGGTGCCAGGTAGGACCTGCTCCATCAAAGGCATCTCCTAAAAGCCCCATCTCTTAATACACCAAATGGTGAATAAAATTCAACAGATGAGTTTTAGGGACATTAGGACCATAGTGCTTGGTTTCTGTTGCTTGAGTTTAAGAATTATGATTTTATTTTGTGGTGCTGGGGATTGAACCCAGGGCTTTGCACTGAGCTACATCCTCAGCCCTTTTGCATTTGATTTGGAGACTGAGTCTTGATAAAGAACATCACCTATAGAACAAGGATGCTGAGGATTCGAATCCTGGTCCTGCTACTTGTTAGCTGGATGACCCCAAGCAACTTAATGTCTCTGAATTTCAATTTCCCTTTCTGTAAAATAGGAAGGATAACATGTAAAACAAGAGGCATGAGGACTAAATAAGTGAATGTTAATGCTGTAGAAGAGTTAAATAAAAACTTACCAAATTCTTCTTATTTCTTCCAACAAATATTTTCTAACTATTTTCTGTCTTCCAAACCTTGGGTTTAGAGCTTGAATAAAAGCTGGTCACAGGCACAGAAAGCAAAAGGCACCTTTCACATTGTATCTTAGTACTCAGCCCACTGCCTGCTTCAGAGGATGTTGAGTAAATATTTGTAGAGGGAGTAAAATAGTTTAAAATCACTTTTTATGGAGTGTTTGATGCTGATAGGCTTTGGTCTTAAGAGCCTTTTTCTATCCAGATGAATGGTAGTGGCTATCATTCATAGCATGTTCCTTGCCACGTCGAGGCTAAGTGGCTGAGATCTGCTCCTTGTGCCTGGAACTCACCACCTTCCAACTTCCATAGCTGTCAACATCTTTTTCAAAGTCCTTGAGAAGTTCCCCTTAAGCACCTTCTGAGTAGGGATTCCCCTTCTCAGTCTTTCTCCACCCAATCATCCTGTGATTTCTTTCGGAGGACCTATGCTATGCTAAATTTATCTATTTGGTTTGCATACGTATTTTCTCTTTCCTCCACCAGAATAGAAGCAATACATAGGCAGGGACTTGGTTTCAGGGTTCAGTAAATGTTCAGGGTTCAGTGAATGAGCTCTTTAACTAGAATAGCTACAATTATCAGGCATCTACCACCTGCCAGGTATGGGCTGCTGAGCACTTTACCCTATCTCGTCCACGCCTGCAAATGCTTCCACCTTGGGTCTTGCAGCTAAGGAAAAAGGTTCTCAAACAGTGCATGGTACCTGCTCCCGTGCCACACAGCTCATGATTATAGGGTTCTGCCTTTCTAATTCACCTTGCTCTCAGTCACCACGCTACATATTCTGTCTGCTGGCATATCAGGAAAGTGTCTGGGCTATTTCTTCCCCAACCCCGGCCCTGAGCATCCTCGAGAGGGGATTAACTGCACAACTCCAGACTGGCCCCAGCCTGGTGTAGGTGGGAGCAGCAGGCAGAAGGGGCACCCAAGGGTCTGGCTGAGTCACAGGCCCCAGAACCTTCGGATCCGCACGCTGCCTGTGCCTCGCAGCAGTGCGACAGCCTCACTGTCACGTAACACTGGAGCGCAGGTGCTCTGACCAGGCGCTCTTTGCGGAAGGAAATGCAATTAGGGCTGCCTTGGTCAGCAGGCTTCATCTCCATTTCCTTCTTGGGAGTGGGATCAAAGAGCATGCGGGGCTGTGTGTGCGTGTGCGTGCATGTGTGCATTTGTGTGTCTGCGGTTTAACCCCTGTAGGTCAAACACGCGTCTGTCGGGACTCGCAGGGCATTATTGGAAAGGGGAAAATAATATTTTTGATTCCTGATAATGACTATTGCCTCTTCCTTTAGGAACAATGCCAACATTTCTCAAGGACTTACTCTCAGCCAGTTGTTATGTTGAGTGCTGCATGTGTATAATTTACATAAAATTCATAACCACCGCATGCAGTTAGTGCTACTGTCAGTATAACAGATGACAGAATGGGCTTGGGTCAGCTAAGTCCACCCTGCAAGTGAATGTCCAAAAAGTGAATGAAACCTGAGTGAGCCTAACCTCACATACCACCAACTATACTGCCTTTTCTAGTAGGCTTGATACGGTTTTTCTTTTCTTTTCTTTTTTTTTGTCCTTAAGCAGACTGGAACTCTCTCTGTCTCTCTGATTTGACATCCTCAAGTAGATGCTTTTAGGGAAACACGGTATCTTATGTTTCCTCTTTTACAGGCCCTTCATAGTCATCACTGTATTAGCCAGGGTAGGCCAAGTTATGTTGCAGAAATGGATATCACAAAAATATAGCTGCTTTGCACAAGTGTATTTCTTACTCATTTAAAATTTAACGTAGGTGTGGATCATTATCCTCTGTGTACTGGCCTAGTGGAGACTAGTGGTGGCAAACCTACAACATGTGTGCCGCAGCAGGCGGTTTGTTATCACTGAAAGTTCTAAAAAGTTTTCCATCATTGGCGTAGACGATTTCAACTCATGGTTTTCTGGAAAGGCTGTACATACGATTGTAGTCACTCTGCCCCAAAGTAGTGTATGTCCACTTGTGGTCACACTTCACTGGTCAAAGAAATCACTCAGCCATGCCTTGCCATAAGGTATGACAGAAAACAAAAGGACCCCAAGTCTTAGTTTATCCTAGTAATGTTTCCACCATGTGACATTCTCTTCCCTCCCTCTTGCCTTTTCCATGTTTTATGGAAAATCTCAAACATCTGACCAAATCTCAGATATTTGCCATACCTGTTCAGCTTCTGGGGTGTCATATTGTTAGGGGTATTCTTATACTGGGCAGAGCCCACATTTTGGGAACAGAAGATCTACTTGAGAGTCTTAGAGCCATCATTCCCTTTATTAGCTGAGTGATCACGAACAAGATATATGATTTCTTTGAGTTTCAGTTGTCTCCGCTATAAGATGGAGTTGGTAAAAGGTTCTGTCTTGAGGGATAATGAGGATTTCATGAGGTAATCTATGTAAAGGTGCTAGCACTATGTCTGGTGGTCTGTAAGATCAGTAACAGTTAACACCATTATCATCCACTGGGTACATAGAGTAAGTGCTCAATAAGTGTTGGATATAAGAATTATTTTGATACTTCCACTTTTATATTATGATTATTTGTAAATGGTAATCATCTCCTATTTATTTGCTTATTTTTTCAAAAGCCTTTCATTGAAGTATTCACTCTCCTGCCAATTGGAGAAATATTGTGGAAGAAATTAGGTGCCTGAATGGGGTTTGTAGGTTTTTAAATTCTTTCTACCTTCACCTTTCCTTCATGTCTGTCTGCCTGTCTCTGTAAATTAAGGTTCATATTCACTAGAAATGGCATATTCCAGGATGTGGGGATATAGTGGTGAACAAAGTGTGTTTCACCCATGGCCAAGAGCAAAGTTACAATTTACACCAAGAAATGGGCAGGGTGCTAAGGTGCTAAGTTGGCCTGATTCTTTTACTTCCAGAAGCCCTTGACTTTTGGCTTTAATCCCACTGCCCTCTCCTGACCCTCAGCACCTCCTCCAAGGCTCCCTTACACATTCTTATCCATGCAGAAGCCACGGAGTTGTCCCACTCTTCAGGAGGCTTTGTGGGTAGAGGAACACATGGATCCTGGACATTGGCCCTAACTGGTTGTTTTCTACAGCATGTTGGGGCCTCCTGAAGAGGCCATGACAGATAAACAAGGCTACGCATCATCAGGCTGATGAATAGCTGCATCCTATCAGAAAGTGTTGCATGTGTAACTTTCGTTTGGGGATACACAATGCAAATACATGGGCTGTCATGGATGAAAGTGAGGCCTGGTTCACTAGGAAGCCAGAGGAATGGGCGTGGAGAGACCTGCTGGTGAATTCCAGCTCAGCCTCTGCATGTTGCTCGGCTTGGGAGAATTTCCTTCCTTCTATGGCATCACTATCCTACCAGTGATGTCTGATTCTACTAATACCTTCAGTATTGAGTTGAATCCATGCACTATCTGGAGACTTGTTCATTATTTTTCTTTTAAGATGATTTTCTTCAATTTACTGTAAAAAGAAAAAGAGTATACTATTTTTGGTACTGGGGCTTTAACCCGAAGTATTTTTACTGAGCTACATTCCTAGACCTTTAAATCTTTTTAAAATTTTGGGATAAGGGCTTGCTGAGTCATGAAGTTACCCAGATTGGGGTTGTGTTGCTATCTTTTTGCCCCACCCTCCCAGTGTGCTGGGATTATAGCCGTGTACCACCATGTCTGTCTTATCATATGTATATATAATGAATGAAAAGCCAGTGATCACTAACTATCCAAAGAAGAAAACCTTGGAAATAAGAAGGAAACAGGCCTAGGATATTAAATTCTACTCAGATCCTCCTGTTAGAAGATTTGAGTCACATTTATTATATAGAAAATGGCCTGTTTTAAAGAGATTTTATAGGTGTACCAGTGTTTGATGGCCACTTTTCATGTGACATGGTCAGAGAGGTAGAACAGGGAAGGGACACACTCTCTGGTTTGGTGAATCAATAGAATTTGAAGTCATGTCTAGATGCCACTTACAGTCCATCTGTGTGAGAGTCATCCCTCATTTTGGGAAGCTTGATGAGTCCAAGGTCCTGCTTAAGTGCTCAAGTGCCAGGGATGTAACACAGGGCCTTGCACATGCTAGACAAACACTGCCACTGGGATAGCCCCTGGATACTAGTGTTCTTGAACACTCATATACAGTGGCTTTAAAAGATCAATAACCCCTACCCAATGAGGCAGGTGGCATTTTTATTTTTAAAATGAGTTAATGGCGCCCCCAGTGTGGTTGGTCTCCTGCTTTTTGTGTCTCTGGTGGGATTTCTTGCCCACTACCCCTGAAGGAACTTTCAAATCTTTTTCATTTTATACCTTATTATAATACTTTCTTCCTAGTAGATGTTCATGGAAGCCTCCCATCCAAGGCAAATCACCCAGCCCTCCTCTTTCATCTCCATGTGTTCCAAGAGGCCCTCACAAGCTCACTGGAATATTCCCTTCCTGGGCTCTCAGGATTCTCCTCATCCATCATCCTGAACTTTTCTAGCACTTTCAGCATCTCCATGTATTGACTCCTTCCCAATATACGTGTTAGGGTATGCTCAAATTCTTTCCCATAGGTGTACAACTTACTGGACAATAAATAAAATGTCAAAAATTCAAAATTATTTGGCAAAATTATGCTTGTTTTTTTCTCTGAGAATGATTACTTATATTTTGACAAATAGTTCAATCTACCAGAGTAAAGGCAAGCAAAGTACAGTACATGGTCCAAACTGGCCACAACCTATTTTTATAAATAAAGTTTTACTGGAACCCTTGCCTGTTCATGTGTATTGATTATTGTTGCTTTCCTGCTGCTGTGTGAGAACTAGTTACAACAGGGACCATATAGTCTGCAGAGCGAAAATTGCTGAACATGTGGCCCTCTGGAGAAAAGTTTCTGACCTCCATGCTAGAGAAGAATCAGTTGTATATTTTTAGGTGAAGAATTGATAATTGGATGCTTAAAACTTGTCATGTATAGAACCATCACCACACTAGAAAGTGGCCAAAGGTCACAATAAATCATCACTTGATGTTTCAAGATATGGATCACACACTGAATAAGGCAAAATGTGCCCCATCCAACTTCTAGATTTTTGCCTGTGTTAAAAGAGCATGGTGACAGTGGCACTTTCTTGTTGGAATGGCATGTTTTTTGAGGAGCAAAAGCAGGTATAAGAATGATAGTTCACTAGAACATGCATCTACCAACATGATGATCACAGCCCAACCGTGAAGAATGATATATCCTTGTGAAAACTCCTTTGCAGTCTAAATATCTTATGTCCAAGAAAATGCTATGATATCTGTCCCTTCAAATGAAACATTCTACTCATGCTTGCTTCCTGGAAGGAACACATACTCTTCAATCACAATTTTGTTGTCATACCTTCTGGATTCTAGAGTTAGACAGCATGAGATGAAACATTTCAAATTGTTAAGACTGGAACATTCTGTATTGTCTTGTTTTGAAGTACTGTGTTGCATTGTTTTGTTCTGATATGCTTTGCTCTGTTGTTTTGTTTTGCTTTATTCTCTTAAAAAAGACTAGTGCATTCTTGTCTCAGAGTGTCAGATGAGTTGCAAAGCAGAGAAATAGGGATCAAATCTCATATTTTACAGAGAGGAGCCAAACTGTTTGGTACCACTGTTTGGTAGGACTTTGGTAGGCCTCCAAATTGGATTTTTCAGCATTGACCTATCCTTAGCCTCAAAACTATGACAGAAGGATAAAGAATGAAAAAAAAATTAATCTCCCCCAAACAAATGACTCAATCAAAAAATGGGAAAATGAATGGAACAGATGCTTCTTCAAAGAAGAAGTACAAAAAGGCCAAGAAGTTCATTAAAAGCATCCTTAGTCAGTACAGAAATGCAAATAAAAACTACGCTGAGATTCCATCTCATCCTAGTCAGAATGGCTGTCATCAAGAACACACACACACACACACACACACACACACACACACAGCCTAAAACAAGACTTTCTGTTGGTAATGTAAACTAGTACAGCTGCTATGGAAATCAATATGGGGTTCCTTAAAAAATCAAAAACAGAAATTCCAGTTAAGCCAGCCATACCTATCTCAAAAGAGCTAAAGTCAGCTCAGTCTGCCTAAATGCCCATCAATAGATAAGTGGATCAAGAAAATATGAATATATATATATATATGCAATGAAATTTTATTCAACCATAAAAAGAATGAATTTGTGTCATCTGCAGAAAAATGAATGGCTCTTGAACCCATATGTTAAGTGAAATAAGTCAGACACAGAAATTTAAATATTGTGTGGTTTCTGTAATATGAGAAGTCAAGAGTACAAATAGAGAATAAAATAGAGGAGAGAAACAGACAGGCAGATTGTGGGGATGGTTGAAGGGAGGAGTGCGGGGTAAAGGGGATTGAGAATGATCAAGATACTATGAATATATTCACCAATCCTCCAAAACAAATAGAAGTATTGTGTATTATGAACACAATCATTAAAATCTCTAAAAGAAATTTCAGATAATCTTGGGAATCAACAGTCCCTTGGGGGGAAAAATGATTCATTGGGGAATTGAAGAGAGAAGAGGGTGAATACACTAGACTAAATTGTCTTTAGTGTGTGTGTGTGCATGCACGTGTGTGTGCATACATGTGTGTGTGCATGCATGTGTGTACACATGTATGTGCACATGTGCACATGTATGTGTCGGATTTACAGATATGTGTCTGGAAATATTCACTTGGAGAAAAAGTGATTGTTTCCTGTTGTGTGCCTAAAATCCAAAGTTAAGGTGCTGACTGCAAGCAGATTGTGAGACAAGTTGCCTGAAAAGAGTTTTCCTTTCCACACAATCTCATATGGCAAAGTTGTCCCTAAATTGCTCACAGAAGAGAGCTAGCCGTGTGTCATCATCATGGGTATGCCACACATGAAGACCATAGCAAAGGTGAGGCCACCCTACCAGAAGAGTGGACTGCCTGACCTGGGGACAAATGAGTTGACAGTTTATTTCATGGCGTAATGATGCAGAAAAAATAAGTTTACAGTTAATCTTTATTCTCTCTTTCAATCTCTGGTACCATTAGTCTACTTTATGTCTCTAAAAATTGCCTATTTTTATATTTCATAAACTTAAAATCACATCAATTGCATACGGTTTCCTTCATTAGCATATTAGTGAAATGTGTGTGAAGTTCAACCATGTTACACTGTGTATTGGTATTTTGTTTGTTTTTATTGTTGAGCAGCACTCTATCACCTGAATATGCACTGGTTATGGGTACTTTCTGAAAATTCTATCGGTGTTTCTAACAAACAGCATGAATTGAGGCTATTAAACAAAAACCATTTCACTATCAATATCTTTGAGATACCCAAGTAAACATGCTTAACTTTCTCTTGGTTTAGTCACCGCAAAAGCCAAAATCAACAAACTTCCTCCATCTTCACACTCCCATGCAGAGAGTGGCTCCCTGCCTTTCATTTTTCCTTTTTGATAAATTTCTTGGCCAGCTGCTTCCAATTCTTGGCTTCTCTACTTATTGGCATCCAGATTCTGACCTGATCACTGTTTTGAAACTGTGAAAGCCCAAGTTGTCTTGGTCATCTTTAACCATACTCTTTGGAGCATTTGTCCTGCTAATTACTTCTTCAGACTTGAACATCATAACACCACAACTTTACAGGTCCTTTTTGCATTTCCGCTTCTTTTCATAAATATCTTATTTGTATTAGTTTCCTACTGATGTAATAAATTACTGTGCATCACACGTAGTGGCTTAAAACAACACACATTTATGAACTCAGTTTTTGCAGATCTTGGGTACCAGTGCAGCTTACTATATCCTCTGCCATAGCCCGAGAAGGTTGGATACAGTTTGAAATGAAAATTCCCCCCAAAGGCCTATTAAAAGCTAGGATGTCAGTCTGTAGTACTATTGGAGATGGTGGAACCTTTAAGAAGTGGGGCCCAGAGAGAAGAAGTTGTGCCACTAGTGGTGCCCTTGAAGGAATATTGCAACTTTGGTGTCTTCCTCCTTTCTAATCTATGCTTTCTAGCTGCTATAAGATGAGCAGCTTTTCTCCACTATGTTCTCCTTTTCATGACCTTCACAGAGGCTCCCAAACAATGACCCAACCAACCATGGACTATGTAGTCATCAGTGATTGCAAGGGGAACAAGACAATACAGGACATGTAATTTATAGTATTATTTAGGGTAGTCACCCTAGAGTCAAATACAAAGAAAGTGCAGGAAATATGTCCACACATTAAAGACCCAGACAATCCAGCCAAGTGTCTGGATCCCATGGCAATATCCTGCATGAGTTCAGGTGAAGACGTAAAGCCTGTGTCAGTGCCTTCTATGAGACCAACTGGAGGCCTAGAGCCCATGACAATGACTCATGAAAGTCTGTTTTACCAATCTGCACTGGGACGGTCCCAAGGTCAGTGGTGGAAGCTAGAAAATCTGTGCTAGTGGGGTAAAGGATCTGTGGCAGGAGGCTGAGGGTTCTGCACTAGAGCCAAGAAACAATGCTAAAAATAAGGACCACGGCTCCCCAAAATGCACCACAGCCATTCTCAGTGACAATGAGGTCCCAAGCTCCTCCAACAAGAATAACTAACTTCATATCAGGCAGCTAACATGACAAGCTTCTCTTGGAGACTGAACAGCACACATCTTCCCCTCTGGAGCCAGGAAGCAGTACTCAAAGTAAAGACCAAAACTCTCCCAAATTGAACCATAGCCATTCTCAATGACAAAGTCCCAGACTCCTCTGATGATAACAGCTGAGTTCATATCAGGGAATCCAGCAAGACAAGCACATCCAAGAAAACCAACATCTCCAAAAGAACGAACAGCTCCAATAACATACTCTTCCTCTCTAGGTCTCCTTTGTATGCTGCCAGCAATGCTCAGGTGGGCCATCTGCACTCAGCACCATGCTGATTCAGTTCTGCTGGTGTTTAAGTTAACATCAGTTTTTAATCTAACACAGAATGATATCTCCAAAACTGTGAGCCAAAATAAATAATTTGTTTTTAAAATTGATTTTCTCAGGTATTTTTTTTTTTTAAATTTCAAAGAGAATAAAACAAAAGGGGGCAGTACAGAGCAGATCAGAACAGGACAACATAGGCAACACAGTACTTTACATTAAGTCAACTGGACATCAACAGTATCAAACACCATATCGCTTACTCTGCTATAGTTGAGCATAGTTTCAATTACAATAATATCAAACATAACACAATAGTATAAAGCCATGCATATAGTGAAAG
>PVJX010050050.1:0-10815 GCA_004027295.1 Dolichotis patagonum | reverse complement strand
AAAAACTCAGACCTCGGGTGAAGCCTCTTAGCTTCTCAAACCAGGCAAGCAGTTGTCTTATTTGATTAGGATTAACTGATTTTCCAAAGATAACCCACTTTGATTTTATGATTCTATCCCTCCAGGCAGTGTTTACCAAATGTATTTGCAGAAGCAGAGAATGTCATCCCAGAACAAAGCGGGTTCTTGCTGGAGTTTTCACAGCTGGTCATAAATATAATATTAGGATGATGCCTGAAATTAATGGGAATCATTCCCAATAAATATAGTCAGTTAGTGAGGTGTTCCAGGACCACTGATGGGAGATATATTTTGGTAAAATATGGTTTTTTTATCAGAAGGGGACTGGGGCTAGGGGTGCATGGAAGGTATAAATCTCCATGCAAGGAGTATCTTTTATGATTATTCAATTGCACGGTAGCTCTAAAAGCCTAAAGTAGATTCATATTTACAGTTCCTGGAAGTACCTGATTTTTATATATTGGGGGAAGAATTAGCATTAGGGCTTCCTCTTGGGAATCACTAACTTATGCCCAGAGAGGAGGTGAAGGCCTTTGTGCTGGAATCTTCCACAGACGAAATTGGTTTCATCTGCGTTTGGTGTGGAGGGAAGGAAACTGTATGCAGCGGTCAAATAGGAAGGGACAGATGGAAGGTGGCCCCTGCTGTTCCCCAGGCACAGGGGACAGGGATGAGGATGGGCAACAGGTTTAGAGTTGCTGAGCTGGGAACGACGACTGTGTGTGACAGAGAGGGCTGCAGCCAGGGAGCCGAAGTGGCATGCGCCTGTCCCCTGCAAGGCCAGGCTCCTCAAGCACCACACTATCTTCCTGCCTTTGCGCTCTCGGTCTGCATGTGGAGGACGGACCCCGGTCTTATCTCCCGCTCCTAGTTTTCCTGTAGTGGGCATTAGTTTTTAAAAATCTTCTCTGTTGGGTTTTTCCCTCTGCAAACAAAAGCAATGGCAAGTCCAAAATCCATTAGCTCAAATTCTACATTCTACAAGCTGGGTAAACCCCAGCTATTTGGGAGGCTGAGGCAGGAGGACCTTGATCTCAAGTCCAGGCTGGGCAATTTAATGAGATCCTGTCTCAAAATAGTAAATAAAAAACATCGCAAGCCCTTGGGTTCAATCCCATTGAATCATTTCAAATTCTACAAACCAAAGAGCTCTGAGAACTTCACTTTTACGGGGTAACACATTTGGTGGCAAAACCCAATTTGAACAGCTATGAGATTCTTTCTACTCCTTATTCATCTCACTCTTCGAGAATATTTGTTTTTCACTGAAGACGTATTACTGTTCTTGATCATATGCGGGAGCTCCCTACCTACTGGGAGGTTTAGATAAGGTGCGTGGATCGGATGATTTTCTAAGAGCTGAGAAGATTTTGAACTGTGAAACACATCTTCCCACAGGTCTGAGATAAAGGAGCACAGACTTGGGCTGGCTCGTGATAAGAAAGTCAAATGCCATGATGTAGAAAGGAGCACCTCAAGGAAACAGAAAACTCTCGCTTAAGCCAGAAGTGGGCAAAGTACATAAATATTCACAGAAGAAATGCAACTTGCTGCTAAACCGGGAAAGAATTCACCTGAAGATGGGAGGGCGGGGCAGGTAGCTCGGTGCCCAGCATGCATGAGGCCTGGGTTCCACCCACTACAAAAAATAAGAATAATTTTTAAAAGAAAAAGAAAACAGAAAGATGGTGGCAGGTAGAAACAAGAATAAGCTTCATTTTTATCAGAATAAAAAGGGGGGAACCTCTGTCACTGCTGAAGAGATGGAGAAGTACTTCTACTCACACAGGTGATGGTAAATCAGAACCACTTCAGGGGAGACACTTATGCAATACACATCTATATCACACAGGAATTTAGCTTGTGGGAATTTATCTTTTGTGTCAGTAAGCTTTGTGTTACAAAAATATACCTGAGACAACTGACTTATAAAGAAAAAGTGGAGTCAGGGATGTAGCTCAGTGGTACAACGCCTGCCTGGCAAGCACGAAGTCCTGAGTTCAATTCCCGGTAACAAACAAAAAAATTTTATTTTAAGCCGAGCATGGTGGCAAGCGCCTGTAATCCCAGCACTCGGGAGGCTGAGGCAGGAGGATTGTTGCAAGTTCCAGACCAGCCTGGGCTACAAGTGAGCTCAAAGTCAGCCTGAACTGCAATAGTAAGAGGCTGTCTCAAAAAGACAAAAACAAAAAAGAAAAAAAGAGAGAAAGTGTTCTTGTGTCTCAGGGTTTTAGATGTTTCCATCCATTGTCAGTTGGCTCCGCTGTTCTGGGCTGGTGGCAAGAACTCATCATGGCAGGAACAACAGCCAGCCGAAGCTGTTCACCTCACAGGCCGGGGAGCAGAGGGCTGTGGAGGGGACCCATGAGTGACCTGAGCCTTCCTTTAGACCTCAGCTCTCCCAGGCTCCAACACCTCCAACCAAGTGCACCCAAGTGCTTGATACCCAGGCCTTTGGGGGAGCATCCACGGTGCAAACTAGCGTCTCTCAATTAGTTACCCCCACCTAGTACAAAGACAAATGTTTGCAGTTTATAATAGCAAAAAAAGGACACAACTAAATGCTAAATGCTGATGCTAGGGCTTTTGTTAGACACCGGAGCCCTGGGATGCACAGGCAAAAGAATATTATGAAGTGGTTCAAAGGAAAAAAAGCGGATCCCAATAAGCACACTCAGTCAAATGCCCATCATATATGTTCTGAGGACAGAACAAGCTGTGCATTCCCACGGCCTCGTATCTATTTTCCAAAAGTACTTATATACACATTTATGCTTATGCATGCAAAGGAAAAACTATGGAAGAATATATTCCAAGCTATGACTATCCTTCTGTAAGATGCATGGGGACTAGTGATTTTTCTGTAGATTTTGTGTATTTTTGTAGCATTTCAAAGTTTCACACCTATATTATTTTGTAATTAAAATGAGTTACCAGTAATGAGGGAAAGGAAGCAGACGTTCTCCCATAATTCCATCCTCTTACCTACAGATTACTTTGGATAAAAATTTGCCATTCTAGAATCTTCTCCATGAATTCACCATAGTTATATTCACGGCCATGCAGATTTCTTTTCTATCCACAGGAATGAGTCTGCACCACCAAACTCCTCTGCAGCTTTCCTTCTCTTTTCAATGCAGTGTCCCGGGCATGTTCCTGTGTCACTGCCAGTGGCTGTCCCTCCCTGGCACACCACCATGCAAGACGTCATCCTCTATTGCACCAGCCGCTCCTTGATGGACATCTGGTCTGGCTCCAACTTTGGGGGCCTTATGTTTTGAAAGATTTTTGTCAACCAATCTGAATTTATTAAGCAATAATTAATTCACTTTCCCACTTTATAGCCATCAAACCTCACAGGCTGCAGACAGGAGGACTCCGATTAGCAGGACTCCCGGGCTGAGCGAATCCCAGCTGAGAGCACAGCGGGGTGTCTGAGGAGCTGGGGAGGCTCAGGGAAGTCAAGGGCGTGAAGGCCTTTTGGGGGTCAAGGTTGGCTTTTTTAGCACAGGAGCAAAGCCAGACCCCAAACAGGGAGAGGAGTGAGGGCAAAGTGGGTTAGGAGTAGAGAACCTGGTGGGACGGTGTTCAGGGTGACAGAACAGCAGGTGCAAGTGCACAGAGGGCCTGGCCTCAGCTTCCTGTTCTGTATCACGGGGGATAACCTTTCCTGCCTCCTCCTGAGTTGGCCTGAGGATGCATATGTCGGCACACAGTAGGTCCTCAATAAACCTGATAGGTATTAAAGAAAAACAATAGCTGAGAGGGAGGCAAAGCGTGAAGCTTGCTTTAGTTCAGCAAACATGTGCTGCGTTCCAGGGCTGGTTGCTGGGGAGAAGCGGCTACGCCCTCAGGAGCCCAAGTCTTGACTCTTTTGCAAACAAAACAAAACCTAAAACAAACAACAACAACAAACTTCCCACCATATATCCCAGAAACGATGGCTTTAAAATGGTTATGTGAATTTCACGTTGTCTGAATTTCACCTCAGTGAAAACAAAATACAACTTGAGGTACCAGAGTGCAAATGGCTCTGCCTGCCTGGTGGCCTTGTGGAGTGGAGACAGCACCCTGTCGGCTGTCCCATCACCTCTGGATACCTCAGTTTCCTCACTATCAATTGCAGGCAAGAAATTTTCACCTCCAGGAGTTGTGGGAAGAAATCAATCAGGCGCTAGTTAAGCCAGATACAGATCTTCACAGATTCAGGCTCATAGTAAGTGACCCAAGAGGGGCAGTTACTGTCTTATCCTCACAGATATGGGTGGGAGGAGCAGCCTGACAAGAGAGACCCTCAGGGACACAGTGAGGGCTGTGCCTGGACCAGAGACAAGGGTAGGTTTGACAGGGGACAAGTGGCAGAAATCACCTCCTTCTGACACCGCCTAATATGCTGGAGGGGACTCAGGAACCTCCACCTCCTGACTCTAACATTGTTTGCAAAGACTCAGTTGCTGGCTTCTCTGTCTGTCATGTCTTCTATCATAAGAAAAAACAGATATGCTGCTGGGGACTCAGTGTGTGACTTTTTGCAGAGACGTCACAAGAACAGGCTTCAGGTTGGTCATGTCCCATTGTTCACAATAAACTTCGGGGAGTGCACATGAACTACCTGTCATTAAAGAAAACCAGTTCATACTGGTTTTTTTAAACCACAAATCAAAGACTTCAGAAAAAACATACTGATGACTACGCAGTTGTTAAAAAAAAAAAAAAAAAACTCGATTTTCCATCTGCCCATGGCCTCCTGAAGGATGTCGGCAAGGCCATGTCCCGTCAGTGTACTCTGCCCCATCAGAAATTTCCAGAAGCCCATCAGATTGGCAGTTTTGTCCTCCGGGATGGCAGCTACAGGGTGGGATTCAGGAATAGTGTGGTCCAGGTGCTCCTGGAAAGTATCCTCTAGAAGACATCACGGCTGGGCCAATAACAGATGTTCCATGAGAAGTGGGCAGGTGACAGGAGGGTTAACAAACCCCACAGTTCTGTTTCAGTAGAAGTTGTCAGAGCTCTGATGTCCTAGGGCTCATCTGACTCTCCCCTAAAAGGAAAGGGGGAGCTGGGTGAGGTGACACACACCTGTAATCCCCACACGCAGGAGACCATGGCAGAAAGATCACAAGCTCCAGGCCAGCCTGGCTTACATAGTGTAACCCTGTCTCAAAATCTGGGGACATAGCTTAGCATTCCCTGGGTTCAGTTCCCAGTACCAAGAAAGCAAAACAACACACTGGATGAACATTCCACCAGCGATGGTGCTGGGAGGCAGGCAAGGTAGAATACTAGCAATACTAACAGCAGTGACAACAATAACAATAGTAGGTGTCATTTACTGAGCCCTTACTGTGTGCCGAGCCTGGTGCGAAGCATGTGTGTAGACAAGCTCACTTAAACACATCGGTGGGCAAATCAAGGTCGTTATTGCCACTCTTTAGGTGAAAGCCCGAGTTCAGAGACACTAGGCAAGTTGGCCGAGGGCACACGGCGGAGGTGGCAGGCAAGGGCTCTGAGGCTGATGCTGGGTCTCAAGGGTACCTGATGTGTCCAAGGACTCCTCGGGCAAAGGAGAAAAGCAGACAGGTTAAGCCATAACCACCCAATTGGGAGGGGAGTAGCAGGGGCCTCTGGACAGCTCTGGATTTTGTTCATAGCATTGGGAAAGGGTCCAAGGGAGAGGCGTCAGGCTTCGAAAAGCTGGGGAAAATGCTTAAAATCCTCAAGACAGGAGCAGCAGGCAGGGGCCACCCCAGAAGAGGTGCTGCAAAGGAGGCTCAGGGTGAAGAATGTGTGCCGGAGGGCCAGCAGGGCCAGCCTTGCTCCAGGTGCTGGGCAGCCTTGCACGGGGAGCCCGCCATTATGCGTTCACTTTCTCAACAAGTCCCTCCCAAGGGCAAGCAGCAGCTCCGGTTCACCTCCTCATTCCCGGCACATGGCATCAGAGATGCTTAGCACACTCTATCCTCCATAAATGCTTGTTGAATGAATGAATGAACGAACGAATGAATGAAAAAGCAGCGGAAGCTGTGAAGGAGTGTGCTTGATTGAAACTGGCACCAGAGCGGCAGCCTCTGAGATGTATTTTCTCATCCTCCCACGAAAACACCTAGGAAGGCAGAACAACTGAAGCTCACAGTGCTGACAACAGGACTGACAGGCGCCCGATGCCAGGATCTGGGAGGAATTTCCATAAATATGAGGCAGATGGAGCCGGGTTGTGATAAACAATCAGAAGCCTATTCAAGTTTTATCTCTTGGAGCAGGGCAGCTCTCCAGGCCGAAAGGAGGCAGGAAAATGCTCAACCCTTGCCCACTGGCATCCACAGACCTCGGGACCCAGAGCGTGGGCCAGACAGAAAACTAACGGGGGAGTGGAGGAAGTGTTCTCCTCGGGAGGGGTGTAATTTTTTCTTTTGTACATATTGGAGATTGAATTGAGGGTCTTTGTGCCAAGCTACACTCGCAGCCTCCCCACTTGTTTTTTAAAATTTTATATTTTGAGACAGGGTCTCTTTAAACTGCTCAGTTGCCCAGGCTGGACTTGAACTTGCAGTCTTACTGCCTCGATCTCCCAAAGTGCGGGGATTACAAGTATGTGCCACCAGGCCTGGATTAAGGCCATGTGACTTTCTAGACAAGGCATTCTTCCTCCTTGTTGGCTCATACTCCTGACATTTAGAGACTACAGTTTCCAGAACACAGGGATGGGATGGGCTATGGGGCTGGGGAGTAGGGCATGGAACCCAGCAAAGACAGTCAAAGACATCCTGAAAGTAACAGAGGTATCAGTTGCCTGCAATCCTATAGGCTGGAGAAGTTGCTGAGACAGAGTGCATGCTGGGAGTAGTAGTTTTTTAATGTACTTCTCTTAGTTCCTTGTGCCATGAAGCCCCAGGCAGTGCAATACGTGAGAACCCTCCTCAGTCCAGCGAGGTGTGATAGATAGACTCCTTGGAACACTGGCTCTGGTTGCTACACAAACCAGCCTTCATTCTCCTGGTTTAGATAATAAAGTGGTGGAGACTGGGGTGAGGAGATTGACTGGAAGCTTAGTGGACAGTGAGGACAATCTTGAGGACAATCCTCAACCAGAATTGTACGAGATTATGTCAGCATATGTAGAGATGAGTAAACCAACAGAGGGCAAGGAAAGAATAAGTAAATAAGAGAAGGGAAGAAACTGTCCCTGAAAAGAATTATCATGTGTCCTAGAGGCAGGGGAAGGAAGTCATTTTGCATACTAAATAGAATAGTTTTTTTTAAAAAAAAAAAACACACATATACAATTTTGATAAGCAAGAAGAGAAATTTTAGCCAGGCATAGTGGTGTGCATGTGCAATCCCAGCATTTAGGAGGCTGAGGCAGGAGATTGCCACATATTTGAGGCCAACCTGGGCTATGAAGTGAGTTCAAGGTCAGCCCAAATTATACAGTGAAATCCTGTATTAACAACAACAACAAAGAAAAAAAAGCAGAAAATTTCGAGGATAGTATAGACAGACTTTTAAAAACAAAAGGAAAGCTAAAACTACAACGCTAGAATTTAAATCCCCAGGGGAAGTGGTTAAAGTGCGAAATTGATCTTGCAGAAAATCCAAATCAGTAGTGTGGAAAACAACTTGAGAAACATTCATTGAATAAGGAGGAAACGAAGAAAATGGTAAAAGTTGTGAGCATGAAGGTTACTTATGATTGTCTTGGGGGAAATGGGAATTCACAAGGAAAGAAAAAAGGACTAAAACAAAATAAGTGAGGACAAAAAATTACATGAAACATTCTAGTTCGGGAAAAACACGGTCCGTGTCACACTGCAGGCTAAATGAATGGGAAGAGGCACACATTTCGTGGTTTCCTTTGTAAAAAAAAAAAAAATCACAGCAATTTATTATTAGTTTTCTTTGGGTTCTTTGGGTGCCATGGATGAGGGTGCCCATCAGTGGGTCAGTCCACTGATAGTTCAGAGCTGAATGGCTGTTAGTGCAGAGGGACTGTGGGAGAAAGCAGGTCACCAGGGCCACTGTTGAAGGTACTTCCTGTCCCTGGCCCCTTCATCTCTGCCACGAGGTGAGAGCTTTACCCCGCCACCCCGCTCTGCCACCCCACTCTGCTTCAGCGTAGACCCACAGCTGTAGAGCCACGGACTATGGACTGGAGTCTCTGAAGCTGTGAATCTCTGAAACTTTCCCTTTTGTTACTCTGTTATTTTGTCACAGTGTGGGAAAGCTGAGCGGCACAGCAGCGTACTTCCCTTGAGTGTCTGGGATGGCTGCACCAGCTGGCAGCAGGCTGGGCATTTCGATCTCTTCAGATGAGCCCGTAGCTTGTGCTTCCTGGCAGCATGGCAGCCAGAATAATCAAGGTCCTTACACTTCTGCAGTGGTGGCCACTTCTTTCAGGTCAGAGGCCCTGAGCTGAGTGTCAAGGCTCCCGTGAGTCACCTCAGAAGTCACATGGTTCTCCCATCTCACTCTACTGACTCAATCAAAGGAGTGGAGAAGGTGTGTTTCTCACCAAGAGAAAGACTTGAAGGTACAGGGAGGGAAGGAAGAGGTGGCAGCCAGCCCCCCATGTACACAGACACGCCCTTGAAACTATGTAAGGAAAAACCTGTGAGGATCCCACTTGCAAAGCACCTGTGAAAAATAAGAATCACTTCTCATAGGCAACCCGCAAAATTACAGCAATATTCTTACGATCACGGAAGAGTAAATTGGTAACTCTGTGATTTTATACTTAATCAAATCATTACTCAGCGTGAAAACAACCCAGAAACAGTCTCAGTAAATAAAGGCCGGAGAATATAAACCGCTCCTGTGAGACTGTGAATAAGCGACTTAGAGACCCGCCCCAGCAGCTAACAAGTGAGCCTGAGGCAAAGGGCTGGGAAGCTGCTGCACTGAGGGTCTCTGCTCCGCAGCAGTCTTCCCAGGGTAACAAGGCTGCCCAGTATTTGGTGATGATCGCACAAATAAGTCTGAAAAAATAATTCTGCAGTACAATGGAATTTTGGTTCATGAACTTAATTCTTTCTATAATTCTGCCACTGGAATTATGTTCATGAACCGAGGTAGCACTGTACAATCTGCAGAATTGCCTCGACTACTCCCCTCTCACCTAAGACCCTGTGTGTGGTCAGGTATCAGATGTGCATCTTAGGAGCCCAGCAATGGCACCTTGTCATCTGGGAGAGAAGAGTAACTGGAGGAAGCCTCCAGACCAGGGTCCCAGGACTCTTCGCCTTTAGGGCCCAGCCAGTGGTACTGGTGGATCAAAACGACCGAGCAGAAGCTGGCAAATTGAGGAGAACCAGGAAACTGGGTCTCTTATCATCTACTTGGCAGATAAGGCAGTTTCAAAGAGGGCAGCGACCTGTGCTAGGCCCCTTCTGCATAGGCCCTGTTGGAGGCAGGAGAGCTGTGCGTGTCCGAGGGGGACGTGGGAGCAGCTCCGTCCCTGGTATGGATCGTGGCCCCTCATCCATGTGCTGGCTGTCTCACTCCTCCCTTGCTGTGCTCTTCCAAGTTCTCTCCCTACCCCCTGGCTTTCTCTCACTCTGTCCTGTTCTCTCTTCCACTCAGCAAACTCTTCGTAGGTGCCTACCGTGTGGGTATCACCAGGAGAGGCCTGGAGAGTGTGACACACACGCACACCCCTACAGATGTCAGATCATCTGTCTCCCTCGATGTCTCCAGATCTGCAGAAATAGGGTTCGCCAATAAAGAAGAATACAATGGGTTTCTGCAAGGCCAGTAGTAGTTTCCTTCCAGACACAATCACACGAAAACCACCCTGGTCCTTCTGCTTTCTCCAGCATCAGCGATTCTGACTCAGACGCTGTTGTAAGAAACAGCTGGGGTGCAGAGCAGGAGGGGCTGTGGTTTGCCGCTCAGCAGTGACCACAGAGCAAACGCAGGCCAGCCGGGGCGCCTACTGGGCGGGGTAGCTGAATTGCAGGCTGGGGCTTCTCTTCTCCACTGAAGACACACAAATTAGCGGCTCCAGGAAGAAAGTGCTTTTTCCAGAACCTTGGGTTGACGTCCAGTGCCTACTTGTGATCTCCTTCAGAAAAGTCTCAATGCGCTGCTCATCTTGGGAGGCAGGAGGATCGCCGTGAGTTCAAGACCGTCCTGGGCTACATAGTGCATTCAAGGTCAGCCTGAACTACATAGACCCTGTCTCAAACAAACAAACAGATAGACAGGCAGACAGGCAGACAGACAGACAGTCATACACAGAAACAAAAATGTTAAGCCCAAACTTCTGCTTGTTTCTACCTTGGTACCCTCCTGCTAAAGGGGAGGCCTTAAAGTCCTAAATTTGTTTGGGTCTCCCATGTCCTTTCTTTTCTGAAAAATCCTGATTGTAATGATAATTGTTTTTCTTCCTGATAATTGTTTTTCTTCTAAATGTGTGCAAAGTGTTTTATGCTTTATCCTGTAATCAAAACCATGCGAGACAGACATTATGTTGAGCAAAAGACGCCAGACGCTGTACGAATTCATTTACATTAGGGGTAAAGACGGGAAAATGAATCAGGTCAGGCGGTGGCTGTGTCTGATGAAGTGGGAGGGACCGACGGGCAGGAGCCACAGGGTTCGCTCACATCTTGATGCAAACGGCGGATTGACAGGTGCACCCACTTGTCAGCACACCCAGGAGCAGACTCTTCCGATACGTGCTTGTCTTAGTCCATTTCTGTTGCTGTAACAAGATCCTTGCAGCTGGGTATTTTATGAAGAACAGGGGTTTGTTTACCTCCCGATGCTGAAGGCCCGGGAGCACGTTGCCAGCACTGA
>PVJX010050049.1:0-10829 GCA_004027295.1 Dolichotis patagonum | reverse complement strand
GAACATGTGGTTTTTGTGTTTGGCTCTGTTGATGTGGTATATCACATTTATTGATTTGCATATGTTAAACCATCCCTACATTCCTGTAATGAACCCCACTTGGTCATGATGTATAATCTTGATGACTTGCTGCATTCTATTTGCCAGTATTTTATTGAAAATCTTTGCATCAATGTTCATTAGTGAGATTGGCCTATAGTTCTCCTTTTTGGTTAGGTCTTTTTCTGGTTTTGGTATGAGAGTGACACTTGCCTCCAGGAATGATTTAGGGAGGACTGCTTTCTTTTCAATTTCATTGAAGAGTTTAAGGAGAATTGGCACAAAATCTTCTCTAAATTTCTTGTAGAATTCAGCTGTGAATCCATCAGGACCTGGACTTAACTTTGTTGGCAAGTTTTTTTATTACATTTTCAATTTCAATAGCTGATATTGGATTATTCAAAATTGCTATATCTTCTTGGTTGAGTTTTGGTAGTTCATATGTTTCTAGAAATCTGTCCATTTCCTCTGTGTTTTCCTCTCTATGTGAGTAGAGATTCTTAAAGTAGGTTTTCATGATCTTTTGAATTTCCATGGGATCTGTAGTAATTTCCCCCTTTTCAGTCCTTATTGTGTGAATTTGGGTTTTTTCTTTCTTTTTCTTTATAAGGTTAGCTAGAGGTTTGTCAATTTTGTTTATTCTCTCAAAAAAATCAGATTTTTGATTCATTAATTCTTTGTATTTTTTAAGTTTTGATCACATTGATTTCTGCTCTAATCTTTACTATTTCCTCTCTTCTATGAGCTTTGGGTTTAAATTGCTCTTCTTTTTCTAGTAGCTTGAGATGAAGCACTAGGTTGTTGTATTTCCTTGATATAACTATTGCTATATATTTCCCTCTTAAGACCACTTTCATTGCATCCCACAGATTACAATAGGTTGTTTCTGCATTTTCATTAAATTGTAGGTATTGCTTTATTTCTTCCTTAATTTCTTTGGTAGCCCACTGGTTGTTTAAAAGGTTGTTGTTTAATTTCCATGTATGCATGCAGGTTTTGCAATTTCTTTTGCCACTAATTTCCAATTTCAGTGCACTATGGTCAGATAGTATACATGGGATAATTTCAGTACCCTTGCATTTACTTAAGAATGTTTTATGGGATAATATATGGTCTATTTTGGAGAATGTCCCATGTGCAGCTGAGAAGAATGTGTATTCTGTGTGGTTGGGTGGAACATTTTGTAAACATCTACTGAGTCCAGTTGCTTACAGGTATGATTCAGTTTTATTACTTCTTTGCTGACTTTTTGTCTAGTTGATCTATCTCTTTGTGACAATGGGCTGTTAAAGTCCCCTGTAATAATTGTGCCCTTGCGTATTTGGTTTTTCATGTCCTTTAGTATCTGTCTTATATAGTTGGATGCTCCTGTGTTTGGTGCATATATATTTATAATTGTTAGTTCTTCCTCTTGAATTTTTCTGCTTACAGTATGGAGTGACCTTGTTTGTCTCTTTTAAAACTTTTAGGTTTGAAGTTCACATTGTCTGCAAATAGAATAGTTACCCCTGCTTTTTTCTGGGTTCCTGTTGCATGGAATACTGTTTTCCATCATTTGACTTTTAATCTGTAAGTTTCCTTTTGGGTCAGATGTGTTTCTTGTATACAGCATATTGTGGGATCCTGTCTCTTGATCCATTTTGTCAACCTATTTCTTTTGATAGTTGAATTGAGGCCATTTACATTTATGGATATCAGTGATATGCACTGGCTCAACTTTGCCATGTTATCTTCTAATAGTTTGCTTTCTGCTTTTCCCCCTTATTTAATTTCTTGTCCTACCTGATGGGTTCTTTCTGTTGTTCTGGGGATTGTGGTCATTTTTATCTCTGTCTAGTATGTCTTTCAATACTCTTTCTAGGGTTGGTTTGGTGGACCTAAATTTCTTCAGTTGTTCTTTGTCATGGAAGTATCTTGTTTCTCCATTAAATTTGAATGAAAGTTTTGCTGGGTACATCAATCTAGGTTGAAAGTTGTTTTCTTTCAGGGCTTGAAATATCTCATTCCATTAATGTCTTGACTTGAGGGTTTGTGCTGAAAAATCTGCTGTGATTCTACTGGGCTTTCCTTTTAGGCGACTTGTGTTTTTTCTCTAACAGCTTTTAGTATTCTGTTTTTCTGCTGTATGTCTGAGATCTTAATTATTATGTGTCTGGGTGTAGATTTATGTTGGTTGTTACTGTTTGGCATTCTGTATGCCTAACTTGTCTGCATATCAGATATTTTCCCCATGTTTGGGAAATTTTCTGCTATTATTTCTGTGAATATTTTACATATGTCATTTGTATTGACTCCAGCTTCTCCACTAATGCCTATTAATCTTATATTGTTGCTCTTGGCATCATCTTGAAGCCTCTGGATTGTCATTTCATGCTGCTTTGTTATTTTTTAAAGTTCTATCCTATCATGATCACTAATTGCAATCCTGTCCTCAAGGTCCGAAATCCTATCCTCATCTTCATTTAAACAGTTTTGCATGCTTTGAATCAAATTTTTTGTTTCTTGGATATCTCTTTCAGTTTGCTTCATGAATTCTGCTTGTTTTCTATATTGTTCATTCAAGGTTTCAATCAGTTTCCCATGTTCCTGTACTTTTTTCTCTCTTTCTTCTTTAGCTGCACTCAGCAACTCCTTTACCTAAGGTTGTTACTTCTATCTTTACATGGGAGAGTAATTCTAATTTGATTTCCTCTACCTCCTCATGGAGTTGTTTTTTTATTTCTTTCGCTATCATTTCAGAGATCTCTGGTGTGTTACCTTTGGAGTCCTCTATTTCAATGTCTTCTATATTTGCACCTGTTGGACTGGATGTTTGAGACTGCATTCTGCTTTTTCATTTTGCCATTTTCCTCTTTTGAGTTAGTGTTTGGTCCTTCAGACCCATTAGTGTGAACTGTTGGTAGTGTGTATCTTGGTGTCCTACTGTAAGGTTGATGTTTGTCCAGTTGCTGGGTCCCACAATGAGTCACCTGACTCCCTGCTGCAGTGTCTGTTGGGTGAGTCCTATATTCTTCCTGGGCTGACAAGCATAGTAGTATTGATGTGGGTCAGCTTTTAGTTCCTGCTGGTACTTTATTTTCAGGTTATTTCAGGTCATCAATTCTCCCTGTCTATAGTGTTTGTGTTGGCTGAGGCCCTACTGTGTCCCTATTGTGTGCCTGTGTGTCTCATAAGACCTTTTGATTTTCTTCAAATTGGGGGAGTCCTTTTTGATACACTCCTCACTCTGCCTGATGTTTTCTGTGTAGGAAGTGGTCACACTCACTCTTGTCAGACTTACCAAGGTCTCACAGTTAGTTGGAGGGAGCTTTACTACTGGTCCTATTTAGCTACTGTACACCTCTATTTTAGGGGCATACTCACCACACTGACTGGAGCCAGTTTAGATCTTGTTATGGTGAGGCAGTCACTTAATCTCCCTTCAAGGTAGCGCAGATAGTCCGCTGTAGTCCAGGGTTCTTCTGGGTGCAGAGTTCCAAGTTTGCCTGGTGCGCGTTGGGGTTCTACCTGTTGCTGGAGCATACACGGTCAGGGCGCAGGGTGGGCTCCGGGGCTGCTAGCTGCCCCAAATGTTCCCATTTTAAGATTGGGAAGATGGATTTCTCTTAATACAGGGTAAGTGATTCTTGCTATATCCATTAGAAATTTCCCCCCTTATTCTCAAGTGGGTAATTATTACTTGAAATAACTGTTTCAGAGTGGTTATTTTAAAATGCAACTATCTTCTGTTGACCTACTGATTTATTGTTCTCAAGTTAAAAGATCTTTAGAAATGTTTGTATCTCTCATTAATGGACAAATTCTGTTTTACAGATACATCCATCAGTTGCCAAGACTAATTCTGATCTGACTAAAGGGTAACCATTTAAGGTCACTAATTCAAATACTGAATACTGTCAAAGACATTGTATCTCCAAGTTCATTTTTTTTTTCTTGGTGGAAGACAATAAATGAGACCTTTGTGGATGAGTTTTTTTTCTTGTAGTTAGCCTGGAGATAAAAAAAAAAGAACTATAAAAATAAGTATATTATTTGAGAAATGCTTCCAGAGACGTTTATAAAGATCAGGGAACATATTATTAAATAACGAAGTATTACAAATCTCTTTGAGGTAGAGGGAAGATCACTAAAGAGAAAAATGTAGTATTAGAGGAATGGACCCCAAATGATTATTTAAGGAAATAAAAATGAAAAAGTAATTTTTTATGTCTAAGCAGCATTTTTCACAAAGATGAGAGTGACTTTTTTTGTTCTGATCATAACTATTTCCTATGAAATTAAGACTGAAGTAGAATTTATCTTTTTTTATAAAGATAATATTGGTAAGAAAAAGAAATTATTATTGGAAAAATTTATGTGTAGATTGTAAGCCTCTTGAAGGAAATGAATTTCTGAATGCCAGAAGTTGTTGCTGAAAAATGTTACTCAATAAACACTTACTGAATGAATAACTTAAATTAACATATAACATTCTTCTTAATCTCAGAGGAGAATCCATAGCTTGCAACTGTGCTAAGTTCCACAAGCATCCTGAGGCAGACTGCAATTTAAAGAACATGTCTCCAAATAAGAAGCTATTATGAAAAAAAATGCTATTATGACTAGTGTTGGAGTTGGTAAGTTATGTAGTCCAGCAGAGAGAAGAAACATTAAGTATTTGAAATCAACAAGAAGCAGGAAAAAATATTGCAGCAGTAAGACCAAAGAGAGAAATCACAAAATTGAATAAAAAGTTAAAATAGTCTTGTCTCTCAGTTTCCACAGGGAAATCGGTTTAAATAAAAGAAGATAAATAGATGTACTGAGATTGTCACAAGGAGGCTTACATTCTTAAGGAATTTGAGCTGATGGTTTTATTAAATATTATGTACCACTGTCCTTCAAAATATAGTCCTATTCATTATCAAATACTTGAATGACACTATTTTAATGCTTATTATTTAAGATTAAAATTAAGAAATGAGATGCTGAAGAGAAACACATGAAAGAAAATCAAGTGAAGTGGATGATAAGGAAAAAATTGATGTAAAACACATTAATCTAGCACTGTCTGTGCCCCAGATGAAGAGGACACAAATTCAGATGAAAACATATCCATGCCCTCCAGAAACCTCAACTGTAATGTAGGGAGGAAACTCATAGCAGTAATTGCAACAGTCCTTAATTATAAAGAGAATAAAAAATGGAAACTGGGCCCAGTGGAGTCAGAAGGAAAGTGGACGGAGCCTCTAGTGGGAGTCAGGGAGGACTTGTGAATTTTTTCAAAGGTCCTTTATTTTATTTTATTTTATTTTATTTTACTTTATTTTATTTATTTTACAGGGTATTTTGTGAACAGACATAGAGCGAAGACAGTTCCTGCTCAGGGAATAGCATGTGCTGATGGATGCGTGCAGAGTGCAGAGGTTGCATAGGACGGGAGGAGCAGGCCAAAGCCGCTGCATGTTATGGGTTAAACACTGGTGGTCAACTTAACACCAGCTGGATTACATCTCCATGCTGCTGAGCATAGATGTTTCACCTGAGGAAAGTTGCCAGCATAAATGGAGATGTGGAGAAGGAGAAGGAAGTGGTGTTAATGTGTTGAGGTGCGTTGAGGCATTGAGGCATTGTGGGTTCTCCTACATGTTGCTGTATGAGCCATTGGTTTCTCCTGGAGAAGCTCTGGTCCTCACTTCAAACATTGCTTCCTGGCTCCAGAAGGGAAGACATGTACTACTTGGTCTCCAGGATGAACTTGTCACACTGGCTTCCTGGCATGTACTCAACTATGCTTGTCATCGGAGGAGCTTGGGGCCTCCGTGTCTCTGAGAACGGCTGTGGTGCTTTTCAGGACAGCCCTGGTCTTTGTTGTGAGTGTGACTTATTGACTCCAGCATAGATCCCTTGACCTATCAGCACAGCACCTTCACCCTGCTGGCATAGACTTCCTAGCTTACACCACTGACCTTTGGGCCTTCCCAGCATGGATCCATAAGAGAGACTGGCATGAGTCCTTCTTGTGGGCTCTAGATCTCCAGTTGGACTCGTGGGAGGCATTGTCATGAGCTCTGGGTTTTTATCTGGACTCATGTGGGACATTGCTGTGGGATTCAGGCCCTTGGCTTAATATTCTATGTCTTTAGTGTTGTGGATAGATTTCCTGCATTAACTTGTATTAACTCTGACCATAATAATAATAATATTATAAACTCCGTGTCCTGATTCTAATTGTTCTGCATACAAACCCTGACTACAACAGTGCAAGAAAGGGCCATGACAACCACCTATGCCTGTAGAGTATTGGGGTCACTTTATTAAGCAAGGCAAAAATATGATCAGACAGAAAGATCACTGTGGCCCCCTAGGGAGGATAGACAGCAAATGTGAAATACAGTGGCAGAGAAATTTGTTAGGAAAGTGCAAGGGAATATATCACAGGTTAATTATAGAGACTCAGTAGAGCCACATGGCCTGTACTAGTTCTTGAGAAGGACTTCAGATTCAAACTTGTGCTGTGGCCTTTTATGAAAGTGATCAACACCATTGTGGAGCTTTGTGGTCAACACTGAATTTTAAAAATATGATAAAAAATTTTGTAACCTCCTTTTAATGTCCTTTGATTTTTAATCCACTGGAAGCTTTCATAATGGAAAGGATTCAGTAATGGTGCTGGGATTCTTAACAGAGAAGCCTGCTACCTTCCTGTACCTGGTTTGCATGCCATCTTCTTGAAGAAAAAGAATGGTAGGGATAGAGAAGAGAGAACATTTAGGAAATTTCTACAACTGGCACCAGTTTAGGTTTGTTGCAGCTGGCTGAGGCAAGCATGCTTTTATTGTAAGTTTTTGATGTTTGCAAGGTGGATGTTCCTGGATGGCGTGTCTGAACTGTGAGCTGTGATTAAATAACTCTTTACTTAGAGTTAAAAGTACTAGATTTGAAATGCTTAGTAACAGACATGTTTCTCTTAATTACTCTCAATTTTCCTGTCATTCCTGTCATACAGACTAACTTTAAGAAATGACTCATGGTTAATTGTTTTTAAAATATATTATTAAAAGTGCCTTGTTCCTCTCATATTTATGTCTCTGGTCTAACACTATCTAATGCCTTATGAAAAGCATTACAGTCTTCTGCAAAAAAGAATTTTATAATTGTTGACTACAAAAATGAAATGTATCTTAAATTCTTGCTTTCTAAACATATTTGATTAGTTATTGTCAGAAAGAGGACAACACATTTAGCAAAGTTAGGAAATACTATTTCTGCAAAAAAAATTTTATGATTGTTGACAGTGAAAGTGAAATATATTTTAAATTATTACTTGGTAAACATATATGATTAGATATTTTCAGAAAGAGGACAACATATGCAAAGTTAGGAGCTATGTATTTCCAAGTAATCATAGAATAATCATCCTGATAAAGTAATGACAGCACAAAAGATTCAGGATAGTTAAATTCTGAAGTTTTTTCTTTTAAAGAAAAAAAGTAAACATGACAGTAAAACATGGATTCAAAATAAGCTAGTAGAACAATAATAATTATTATTACATTATGTATTATTGTCTGCATAGTAGTTATTCAGAGTACAAGATGTAGGCATGAAATGTTTTCCAAACAATAGTAGCAGAGATCTTTCTTTTCAATGAACTAAGATCAACTAGCTATAAAGCTAGCTTAACAGTCTTCTGATTATATATATATATATATATATATATATATATATATATATATATTTCTTTTCCTCTTTATTACTTCCCCCATTTATCTTTTCTTGTACATTTTGGATCTTATTTACTTATTCAGCTTTTCACACTAGTGAGACAATGCAAGTTTACATGTACTGGCCTTATATATTTCACTTATGAGTATTGTCTCACATTGCATCCATTTATCTGTAAAGATCTCAAGTTTATCCTTCTTTATGGCAGAGTAGTTCCATTGTTTAAAAGCAGTACCTCTTTTTTTATCCATTCCTCAGTTGATGGGCATTTGGGTTGTTTCCAAGATTTAGCTGTTATAAATTGTGCTTCTATAGTTCTGACTGGGCCAAGCTCAGTGATATACATTCAGTCCCAGGAGCTGAGGGTGCAGGATGTGATTCTGAGCACACCCAGGGGAAGTTTTGGAACACCACTCATAGCAAGGAAATATAGGAAAATGACAAAATGAAAGACCAAAAGGCAATCTCAAATCTCCAGCCCATCCCAAGAAAGCCTAGGAACCATGTACATAGAAGAAAATAGAAGCCATACACCTGAAATGTCTGAAATGATATCAAATGAAATAAATATGCAACTAGGGAAAGCTATGGAGAAATTCAAACCAGAAGTACTTGCCCAGGTAAAAGAAGAATTGATAAAAACAGTGAAAGAAATAGTGAATGCATCTAGTGAAGACACAGCTAAAAAATTAGAGGAACAAAGCAAACAGATAGAATCCCTGAATGAACACTGTAAGAAACAGAATGCATGAAGGAGATTCAAAGAGATATACAGGAAATCAAAAATTCTATTGAAAGTTGCCCAAACTGCCTCAATGAAAGTGAAGGTAGAATTTCAGACCTCGAAGATAAGATCACAGCTAATGAACAGTAAAGGAAAGATCTTTTAAAAATAATAAGGGGTCAGGAAATAACAATTCAACAGCTACAAGATGATGCAAAGAAAAATAACGTAAGATTAATAGGGATAAATGAAAAAGAAGAGGACAGCCCAAATGATATCAAGAGGCTATTTACAGAAGTAATCCCAAACATGAGAATGGAAACTGAAATATGGATTAGTGAAGCATATAGAACTCCAAATAGCCATAACCAAAATAAAACTACACACAGACATATAATAATCACCATCCTAGAAATCCAATGTAAGAACAGAATACAAATTGTGCTGCTATAAACATGGGTGTGCATATATTGCTGTAGTATGATGTTTTTAATTCTTCTTATAAGGTACCCAGAAGGGGAAGAGCTAGGTCATATGGAACCTCTAATCCTAGTTTTTTGATGAATCTTCACACTGATTTCCACAGTGGTTGTACCATTCTACACTCCCACCAATGGTGGAGAAGGGTTCCTATTTTCTTACAGTCCCTCCAGTATTTGCTATTGGTTGTTTTTTTTTTATGATAACCATTCTTTCTGGAGTGAAATGAATCTCAGTGTTGTTTTAATTTGCATCTCTTGAATGGCCACTGATGTCGAACACATTTTCAAATATTTATTTGCTATTTGTATTACTTCATCTGAGAAGTGTGTACTCATTTCAGATGCCTATTTTTGTATTGGGTCTTTGAAATTAAGGGACCTGATTTTCTTCAACTGTATATGTTTTAAATAAAAATCCTTTGTCTGAGGGACAACTGACTGTAATTTTTTTCTACTCTGTAAGTTGTCTTTTCATTCTGTTGGTGATTTATTTTGTTGTGCAAAAGCTTTTTAATAGGGTGAAGTCTCATTTATTCATTCTTGGTAGTATTTTCCATGTGGTCTGGGTTTTCTTCATAAAGTTTCCACTTACACCTATGCCTTCAATGTTACTACTTATTTTCCCCTTACTAGATTTAATGCTTCTGTTTTAATATTTAGATCTTTGATCCACTTTAGTTTAGTGCATAGTGATAGGCATGGTTCTAGTTTTACTCTTCAGCATGTGGAAAACCAGTTTTTCCTGCATAATTTATTGAAGAGTCTATCTTTCTTCAAGTGGACATGTTTGGCTCCTTTGTCAAAATAAGTGCTTGCAGTTGTATCTTCATCTTCTATTCTTTTACACTCACTGACTCAGGTCTGTTTTTGTTTTGCTTGTTTTGCCAGTACCATGCTGTTTCATCAAAGTAGTTTGTAGTATAGTTTCAAGGCAGGGGTTGTGATGATTCTGGACTTGCCTTTGTTATTCAGGATTACTTTGGCTATTCTAGGCCTCTGCTGGCTCTAAATGAATTTTAGGAATGTTTTCTGTAATTCCATGAGGTATGCTAATGTTATTTTGATCAAGATTGTATTAAATCTGTGTAGCAGTTTTAGAAGTATCACCAGTTTACAATGCTCAGTCTTCCTATCCATGACATATTTCCTATTCAAAGGATATATTTCCATTTTCTGAAAACCTCTTTGATATTCTTTTTCAGAGTACTGAAATTTCCAATGTATAAATTTTTATTTATTTATTTCTAAGTATTTCATATTTTTGGATGCTATTGAAAAGTGTGTGGCTTCCTAAATTTCTCTATGAGTCTGTTTCTTGTGTATAAGAATGCTATTGATTTTTGAGTATTGATTTTGTGTCCAGCTACACTGCTAAATTTGGTTATTAAATCTATAAGTCTTTTGGCAGATTTTTTGAAGTCTTCTATGTACAGTCTCATCTCATTTGAAAATAACGATAATTTAATTTCTACTTTTCCTATCCTTGTTCCTTTTATTTCTTACTCTTTTCTAATTGCTCCAGCTAATGGTTCTGGAACTCTGATGAACAGCAGAGACCCATCATCAGGGGAACCCCAGTCAGTGGCATGGGCCTGGTGAAGTGTCCCCCAGCTCAGCATAGTACCTCTCCACCATAAGAGAAGCCTGGAGAAACCCCACCCAGCCCAGTGCAGTGTGCACCCACCAACAGGGGTGCTGGGGTGATGTGTGCTATCTGTAAGAAGCCCTGTGCAGTGCTTTTCCAACAGAGGAGGATTAGTTAGTTGCACTGGTTGTGAGAAGCCCTGGGCCCAGCCCAAAGCTCCTCTGCCTTCTGGGGAGCTCAGTGAGCCAGTGGGTCCACAGAAGTCCATCTAATATGTCTCTACTCTCATGGG
>PVJX010050048.1:0-10816 GCA_004027295.1 Dolichotis patagonum | reverse complement strand
TGATGGACTAAGTAATAAAGGCTAAATACTGAGAGAACTGAACGTATAAATTTGAAGGCTGCAAAAAATGAGAAATCAATAGTGCTGAATGAAGTAAGACAGAAAGGTACCAAATGGTGGTTGGAAATTAAATGCTTAAATTTTAGGTTATACATGCTTTGCAATGATTGGAAATTATGAGTTTTAGAGATTTGAGTGATGTCCTACAGTGTCCTCACTGAGAAACAATACAGGACCCCCTGTGTTGTGACCCAGTGGTCACAGTGGTCACAACTGGTCACAGTCTACGGTGGGCCTTCTACACCCAGAAATGGTATGGTAGGGGGCACAGCTGACAAAAACGGTTTACATCATGGTAACGAGGAAGCACAGAGAGAGAAAGGCCTGGTGGAGGAAAACATCCATGTCATGATGGCCCTGATGGAAAGAGGGAAGGGTGAAGCTGGGGAGATGCACTCTCCTAGGTCACATCCCCAGAGAGCTGTCTCTAATCATGCCCCACCTCCTAACAAGTCAGCTCAAGGGCTCATCTAATCCAATCACCTCCAGGAGCTCTTTCACTGATGTCCCGAGGCTCTGGGAAGAACACTATAGGTCCAAACCACAAGTGGCTAAGATAGTTAGGAGTCAAGCTACTGAAGTAGAGAAAATGAAATCCTGCGGTATACCTCACTTGCCAAAGCTTCATATCACTATCTGACGTCTCCAGTTTGGTTAGCAGAAATCTCTTTTTCTTGGTTACTGAAAACATGAATTTTTTACTTATATAAATCAATAGCTAAGTATATCACTTAGTAAGTAAGGTCTAGGTGGCATGGAAAACGTGCTTATTTTAAAAACAGGTATCTTTCAGGAAAATTATTGTTCTGTTATGCTTCATTCACATGCCAAGAGTGACATGCAGTGTCACTCGGGATATTGTTGCATTTTTCTCAAAGACCTGAACTCATACTATTTTTGAATAAAATGTGCTGAAAGATACTGGGCTTAGTAATCATTGTGAGCATTGGGTATATGATGAAAAGTAGTGTAGTGGATAAGCACAGAGAGAGGGAAACTTTGGATTGTATTTTCTGGGTCATTCAGAGTAGATCTGAGTAGGAAGATAAAGTGATAGTGCTTCTAGCTTATGTTAACATAATCTGCTGGACTGTTCAAGTTTTCCTTTGAGTGATGTTCATATACCTTAATGTTCATTTGTTGTTTTGGAGAATCTTCTCCCTATATGTATTGAAAATCTTGGTAGATATTATCTCTATCAGCATAACTGATGATACGTAGATATAACACATTTATAAATAGACACAGGCGATTTATATAAAGAATAATATGAAATCAGAGTTTAAAATAAAAAAGAAGCTAATTTTTAATGCTCATTTAGTGGAAAACGTAAAATACTTAACATGTATTTGCAGTGCAGCATATGGATAAACCCCGACTAGGATGTCAAATAATTCAAAATAATGACAACTTGTCATAATCTCTCCAAGAAAGAAATGCAAGCACTTTCAAGACATATTAAAACAAAATCAAATTAAAAATCAAATAAAAAATCACAAAAATCAAAAAACAAAATAAGATAAAAAAAAAAAAAGAAAAGGGAAAGGAAAGGAAAGAATAATCCAATCACTAACACATAAACGGTATCTGTCCATCTTGGGGTGTACTATTTGGTATACTACTGTTCATTTGAATAATGTTCAGAAATGGTCCCTACGGGACCAAAATAATTGTTGATTCAAATACAATAAAAAAAAAAAAAAACACTGAAACAATTCTGTAAAGGTTAAAACAGACCTGTTTTTAAGTAGAGAAGCAGTGTTGAGCATTTAAAATGGAACTGACCCCTTGTTGGTATCCCCAGATCCTAAGGGAAGAAAGTTTGATATTTTATATATTCTAAGCACTCATCACTGGCTCTTCGCTCACATACCATGAGTACAGGGCAAAAATCCCGACAACGTATTACTTGTGGTCTGAGTTGTTTTTGACTATTGTTTAATATATTATATTTTGGTCTAATTTTTTTATTTTTCATTTCTTAAATGTATATCATGTATCTGTGCTGTTTTTTCCTATCTCAAAGAATAGGATTTTTACTTAATAACTACTCACCACTTTCTTATATTTTATGCCTCCAATTTTTCTTTTATTTTGTTCAATATTTCCAAATACCTATCAAAAACTGCAAGGATTAGAAATACAATGCTCAAGATATTATTTTGTTTAATATTTTGTGCTTATTAATTCATTGAATAATGTGAAATGTATTTAAATTTGGATTTAATAATAGAAAGTATTTTAAATGATCAAAAAGTAAGTTATTTTTGTAAGAAACCCAAATTAAACAGATAGTAACATTTGAGCTAGTACTGTCCTACTTGCCTGCACTGTCTCGAAGAAAATTTTAAAAACTGCGTTTTTGAGGTATTACAGTTTAATTAAAATTTCATGATGATCAGCATATTTCAGGTACCAGATTAAATGTGTCTAAGGCAAAAAAAGTAACAAGCAAAACAAAAATCAGATTTACTACCGCTTTAAACAAAACTGCCATTTCTGAATTTTAACATGAAGAAATGAATTAATTGTAATTCAAGTTAAAACTTGCTTATACACTTTTATCCTCAAAGTCAATAATGTTTTTAGTCTTTATATTAATTTTATAATTCCCATGGTAAATTTTTGCTTTAAAGATAAAATATGTATGTTTTCAAAAATAAATGGACCTTCCAGTTTTTAAAAATCACAATTATGTCATCAGGCTCAGATTTTTGAAAAGCATGTACAGCAATCATCGCCCCCTTTCTGTGGTTTTATGGCCATTATTTTAGTTATCATCAACTGTGCTACAAAAGCATTAATGGAGAATTCCAGAAGTCAATAATTCATATGTTTTAAATTAAATAGTGCAAAGCTCTTGTGCTGTTGTGTTCTATCACTACAAGAACATGAATTATCTCTTTTTCCACACTGTATATGCTCCCCACCACTTAGCAAGAGGGAGGGAGGGAGAGAGAGAGAGAGAGAGAGAGAGAGAGAGGAAGCTCTCACATTCATGTAACTTATATAGTATATTGTTGCAATTCTACATTATTAGATGTTGCTAATATTTTATTATGCCTAGCTTCTATATTAAATATCATAGGTATCCATGTATGGAAGAAACACAGTTTGTGTAGAGTTGAGTATCACTGGCCATTTCAGGCATCCTTTGGGGGCCTTGGAACATATCCTCATGCATAAAGGGAAACTATATAGTATGGAATTTTGCTCATGTTGATGTAGCATTTAATTTTTTACTATCTTGTTGTTATGCTAAAAAATTAACAAGTACTGAGAATCATAAATATCATTTAGTACTATTTATATAGGGAACAGCTTTCACACTGATTAGAAATGACTTTGAGAACAATTAATGTATTTGGTCCCAAAATACTTTAAATTAGTGCTGCTATTAAAAGTGTTAGAAATTTTTGTGTTGCCATTCATAAGTACAGAGTAACACAGCTCCATAAGACCTGATTTTTAAATTGCCATCATTTCTAATGTGAACATTAGAAATTAGATCCAAATCAAAAACTCTTGAAAAACATATTTCCATGTTATTACCCTCACCTTTATATTTTCAAGTGAATCAACAAATCTCTTTCTTTCTTAATTACCTTAGTTGTTTTATTTCTCAATGAGTTTATGAAGCACTAAAAGAAATAAACAAAAACAATAGGAATCAGGCAATAAAACAGCAAAAAATGGGAAAAGTTATTTTCTAAATAAAATGACAACCAAAGTCTTTTCTCCTTCCCTTTCTGCCTGACTTTCTCATATCCTCACACAGAATTTTCTTTAAATTTTAAAGGGTTAGGTTTCTTGAACTGAAATCAGAATCTTAAGGGGAAGGTATTTATTGAATCTGAAAATAATGTAAACAAATAAGAAACAGAAATAAACAAAACAAACAAAATGAAAAATGACTCCAGAAGCTAATAATAAGTACACAAAGTACACAAGAATTTTTATTACATTTTGCAAGCACTTTGTTCTACAGTTCAAAAACGCCATCATCAAGCTGTTGGCACATTTATGTACAAAACAGATTAATTATAATGCCTGCTACAAAGCACTCTGTGAAAATACAAACTCTAATACCAGAAATAAAAGCCAAAAGTGTCAACATCGTTACGTAAATTTGAAAGACAGTTTTAAAAATCATCACAAACTGTAAAGACACAGAACTGAAACACTATAATATAGAATTTAAAGAAGCCCATTAATACTTTTGCTGAATATCTTTAATACTGCATTTATCAGAAAAATGTTGAACAAGTAAGATAATCTAAGTGTAAAAAAAGCCAAACTGCAAATCAATTAATTCTACAGAATGCATAATCATGCCACATATAAAGCCTAATAGTACCCCCCCACCTACTACAAGAACTTGTAAAATTACTGATGATGCATGACCAGTAGTTGTACAAAGATTGATTCACTCAATATATTTTATTAGAAATGCACTTACACTGAGAAAGGATTTCACAATGGTCAAATCAGTGCACGACACTACCTAGTTTTATACACTGACAAAAATGTCTTGTCAGGCTACATCATTTTAAAAGACACTTTACAGCATTCTTGTAGCATTAGAAATAATCAAAAGAAGAGAGTCAAGGTTAAAACAACACCAAATTTGGTCCGATAATACTGATTGCTTTTTCTTTAAAATTCCTTTGATATAGGTACTTCTTATAAATGAATATGAATGAACATTCAGTTAAAATGACTTACTTGAAATATAAACACAAATATATCACTACACTTTCAAACAATACATTCTATAGTGGCCTCTGACCACACTTTAGAAAAGACTACAGGTAAACCAACATAGATTGGAAGGCTGCAAGCAAAGCTATCATATTAATGGAAACCTTTCAAATATATCATACACATTTTAGGAATAGTTTACAGAGGTGCAATCCATTCTGACTTTTAAAGTAGGTAAAACAACTTCCAAGGGGTTAATGTGCTTATGTTTAAGATACCACCTTCATAAAGGTAATTAATTTTTCACATTAGCATATTAAAAGTTCCAATCCAGCCACTTCATAAATCACAGAAGTCATTTTCCAATAATCCACAGTAGTTATTTCCATTAAAATGTTCTCTACGCTACACTTTAAAAGGTAAGCCTGGTGTCACAGTCTTAAAAAGGCAACTAGCCATGCATTAGCATCACTGTTTCTACATGCTCACAACAGAAGTATGAGTGATCAGAGAGAAACGGTTTTTAAGTACATCAAGAAAAAAATACAATGTTAACAAAGATAAGAAGCACTTTTTAAAACCTACTCTTATAAATTTAGAAATTGCACCTTAGATTGATGAAAACATTAACCAGGGCCTACAGTATGTGGCCATTGATCTCCAGACAAGATTTCCACATTTCAAGAGTAGTCATCCTGATGTCAACTCTGTCTGTTGCTCATAATGTACAGTGGTCCCTTTAAAGGTTACCTGTAGTTAAACTAGTTACCAAAATCAAAACTAAAAAGTATAAAAAGCTATTTTCTTTTCGAAACATAAGAAACAATGCATAAAGTATTATGTGTAACACATGAGAAGTGGTTAAAAATCAAACAAATCTTTGCACTTGATAATGTTAGTATCTTTGATCTTACAGAACTATTAAATGAGTTTGAGAATTTTTTTTAAAAAGGGTGAATAGGAGCTTGTAGAAGAGATCTGATACCAATTTAACGAATTAGGAAATTAAGTGCTAAACAACAAATAATTGTACTCAGGGGAGTCATGTTACCCTAAGTATCACTAATGAGAAGCACTTTCATTTTTTTTCAAAGGTTGGATGGTTGGATGGACCTTAGTTAAACACCAATGCATTCCGATGGCAGGAAGAACAGAACATTTTATTTATGTGTATGCATTGAGCCGTTCTTTGGAGCGAGTGGAATGGATGTCATGAAGCTCTTGCTCCTCCTTGGACTTGATGTCTTCATATTTCTGCATCCGGCAGGCATCTTTTACATAGGCCCAGTTGGCAGAGAGAACCATAAGGTAGTGAACCTAATTAAAAACAAAAAACTAATTTACTCTGAAAGTCTATTTACTTTCTTCATTTACCTTTCTGTCAGGAGAGAAATATTCAAATTATGTACTGCAAGAAAAATGGACACATAAAAAGAAATCAGTATTTCTGTGGTAATAAGAACAAGAAGATAAAATTTATTCCTCAATCAATTATTAGTGTCTCTAGCTTATCTTCTTTTTTGCCACTAAAGTAATCCAAGAATGTCTTTAATCTTTAGGTAATGTTTCCATTATATTTTGCCTGCATTTAACCATATATTACATGCTCATGTATTTGTTTAATAGCCCACAATCAGAAATATTGTCACACATGATTTTCACATAATAAATGTGAATTAATATGAGAATAGGATGGTTCACTATGCAACATAAACTAGGATCACAGAAGTTCCATTATAAATCTATGCATTTACTTAGCAAGATAATTTTCCATGCAATGAATTTTGCTATTTCCCTTAGCTGACATTTCAAACTACAAGACAAAAAATACTGTGCATGTAGATTTTTTCTATTTGTGTACATTCAAAATAATCAGAAATGTGCCATGTTCAAAAATAAAGCTCCTGTTTGTCTGGAGTAGAAAAGTTACTCAAGTAATGAAATTCTTGTTTTGATCTGAATTGATTCCGCAGTGAGACATGTATTTGTTTATCTTCCTATTTTTCCCTCTCAGTCCTCAGAACACAGCAGTTTTCCTCAGGCTGGGTTTGATGGGTGAACAGGGAAGAAAAACTAAGTTGTCAGTTATCTATTTTCTCTGGTTTTAATTTGTAGCAATATTTTATTCAACATTTAGAAAACAACAATAAGTATTGTGATAATAGGACATGAGGATGTTGAAAGGCAGGAGGCAGACTAGTTGTAGAAAAATACAGATGTATATAGCAAGCATGAAGTTAAATCTAAGTAATGACTAATGTAGTAGAGTCAAGTAATCAACAGATAGTAGAAAGATTAGACAATATAGCATTTACAGAGTAAAAGTATAATCACTGTACATTAATATGAATAAAACAAGTATTACCATGTACTCTAATTCATGTGATATTTTCTTGCTAAAACAGTGGAAAGTAAACAGTGGAACTAACTAACTAGTTACTAGTACTACTTAACTACTAACTAGTAGTAGTCAAAATATTTGCCACATAATTGAATGCATTTTCATATGTCCAAGCCTTTCCTTTAATAACTGACAAAATATGGTTCTTAACTACTATTAAACTTACTATTAAACATATGTGAATGAAATACTGAAGACAAAGTCAGGATCATTCTGGTTCAGAAGCTCTTGTTTTCTAAAGTGGCAAATCCAACCCTAACACTGTCATGGTTTGGTTACTTATTTTAAACTGGTTTTTAATGAAAGGGAGTCTAATTCTAACCCAAAGTGTGTATGAAATTACTAACAGTAACTGTTCTGATCTGGCTCTTTAGCACAGTAGCACTGTCTCCTTGCTTTTATTTCTAATCATTGATAAGAGTATATAAAACTTCATTTTTAAATGTTCCTTTCCCTAGCACATGAGACAATGCATTCTCACCATTTACAGTGCTGCATTGGCCATAAAGATTGAGAGATTGAGAGCAGCCCTACACAATCTAATCTTCAAGAGTCCTATACTATACTTATTTTACAGGATATAAGAGAAAAAGCTTAAGATTCAGCTGCAGAAGCTACGGCTAATGCTAGACTACTTGGTCACATTTGTCATTCCAATGAGTCAACTGGGATTCACGGTAAATTACAAAGGAGGAGATAGAATCTGGCACATACAAGGTCCTCCAAATTCAGGAAGCACCTATGGGGTGAACGAGTATATTAAGGACTTCTTGCTAATATTTCTGGTGAAAACCAGATATAAAAGACATGAATTAAAACTATGAGTTCACCTTAAAGAATGATCATTTTTCATATGTGATTCAATATAATTTTTATTATATGTTCCTAAATAGGAAGAAAGATATAAAGAACTGATTAGATTACTCAAACTATAAAAATACATAATTACAGAAATAATTTTATATTGATAGTAATATAAAATTCAAAATTCTAATGAATTACCTATTTTTATTAACATTATCAATATTGAGTGTTTTCATCCTTGAAATTTTCATCAAATATTATTTCTATTTATAATGATAAAGTCTATTTAAATTAAGCCTTGTTTTTTCATATATGCATTTGTCTATTCCCCAATTCTCACTGAAAAAAAAATCAATGTATTTCATATGGATTTAAGGCATGAGAAATACATGATCTTTTCAATAAGCAAATAACTGTTATTTATTTATTTATTTATTTATTTATTTTTGTCTTTTTGAGACAGGATTTCATTATGCATTTCAGGCTGTTCTGGAACTCACTTTGTAGCCCAACCTGGCATCGAACTCACTGTGATCCTTCTGCATCAGTCTCTCTACTGCTAGAATTACAGGCCTGTGCCACCACACCTGGCTTGACTTTGAAATTTAAATCATAAAACCAAGCACTGAATTCCGAGTTCTTACCATAGCAATCACTGCTGCTCCAGCTCCTGCAAGTGCCACAATGAACAAGTGGAAGGTCATGTTTAGCTGCAATGAAAAGCACAAAGACCAAAACGTGTCAGACTTGCCTATAGAAGAAAACTATGTATATCTCTACTGCATATTATTGACAGGTGTGAGATTTGGGTAAATCATGCATTCAATCAAAAGACATTATTACAATATCTTTTACCCTGCACATTATTTATAGCCTTACAACTGCATTGTCTTTATAATTTCATTATGAGGATGAAATTGAGATTGATAATTGTGATTTTCTGTAATATCATAACAATATAAGGCTGTGCTATCTATAATTTTCAACTATCATTAAAATGGATTACAAAACTTCTGAAATATTTATAAACTGCATTGAGATGTGCAGAGCATCACCTTCATATTTGTTCTGTGCTTGCCCTTCACAGAACCCTTACAGGTAAATTATCTCTCAAGGTAACGAAAGAAAATCCAACATCATTTAATTATATTATATTCTGCAAATAACACAATAAATGCTACAATTCCGACAAAATTGGAGAGTACAAAGGCAATCACCTCAGTAGATTCACACATCCTCAGGAAGTTCTCAGAGACAGTGCAAATTTTCTTTTCCTCTCCAATTGTCACAATGCCTGCAACATGAAAGATTACAAGTGAGCATTATAAATGTCCTTAAGATTCCAAAGAGAAAAGATGTTTGGTTACCCTAATCTCAGAAAGTTCCTTTTTTATTAGATTATAGTAGAAAAATTCTTTAGTTTTCATTGGGGATAACTGTGCATATAATTATGATTACAAGATGCAAAACCAGTCCTTAAGTTATTTAGCAACTTTTAAATTTCAATTCAACTGAATTTAGCCACCAGAATTCTTGGATTTAATGTCAGTTACGTCAGTGGTTTCGCCCAATACTATGATAGTGTAGACATCATAATTATTTTGATAGCTATGCCCTAGACTCTTCTGTAATCCGAATCTAACTTTGTTCACCTGGCATAATGCTTCTGTTGGCGTATAAAAGCATATCACCTTAAGTGGTACTTCTGTGGCTGTTAATATTGAAATCAAAGATATTATCTGGGAAAATTAAAAGTTTCCATTTCACTCCTGAATTGACACTAACTCCAGTTAATTTATGAACCAACCACACCACCATCACCTGGGAGGCTCCCAGATGCAGTGCTGCTAGACCTCAGCACACAGCAGGTAGGTGGAATGGGCAAAGGTTAACCTTGGAGTACTGTATTTTTCAAACAATCAAATAGGTGACACTTCCATGGCCCTGGATCTCCTTTTATGTGCCAGAAGTAATCATGTTCATTCTACACAACTTTTGAATTTTGTTTGGAGAGCTGTTTTTTTTTTTTTGGTACTGGGGATCGAACTCATGACCTTGTGCTTACCAAGCAAGCCCTTAAGCCACAGAGCTAAATCCCCAGCCCTTGGAGAGCTGTTAAACTGCTAAACACATATGTACACACACACACACACACACACACACACACACACACACACACACACAGCATGTTCTAGGAATACTGACACCTAATCTTTCAGCAAAGTGCTGCTTTGTATTGAGTTTTAGAATGTGTATGCATTTATGTATTCTTAACTTCAGGTGTGTCTTCAACTCTGCTTCTTACAGTGCTACTGCCATGAATTTCTGCATTGCCAGTAGGTTATGAGATCTGTCTCAGTTTCAGTGAAAAAAAAAAAACCTGTTCACAGCATAACAAGTGCAGAGATCCATCTGGAGGGCTATAGTTTCTGCCAAGATGGATATAAGAAGAAAAGTGTATAGTACTCTCCCATATGCTTTATCTAATGAACCTCCATTATTAAGAAAGCTTTATCCAAGGCTCTCTTTCACTATACTGATCCATTACAGGCTTTACTTATATGGAATATATATATTACCTATATTGATTGTCTCATCCTTTTCTTGACTCACATTTACAGCCAAATTTCTGAAAAGTTTTCCTTATGTTCACTGTCTGCTTTACCTTGTTTTACCCTGCCTTTCCCATTATACTCTTTCAAGTCATTTTTCCCTAACACTCCTTGAAGATTGTCTTACAAAGGTCACCAGTGACTCCCAAGAATTAATTATTATTCCTCATTTTATTGCCAGTCAGTAGTACTGGAGGCAGAGGATCATACTCTTTACTTCCATGCTCTCCTCTTAGGT
>PVJX010050047.1:0-10824 GCA_004027295.1 Dolichotis patagonum | reverse complement strand
TGAAAAAGAAGGAAAATAATGTGACTTCATCTTGGGAGAAATCACAGGATAATCTGATAAAATAGATATTTTATTCTGGTGTTCAAAGACTGTGGAGTAGAACCAGTTAGTGACACCGAATAAAATCAGCATAAACCAATCAAATAAAATAGAAGAAATAATAGGATATACAGAAGCAAGGCATTTAGGTGTTTTCTGGGATTTTGCAGTCTGACAAATGTGGGTTATTACCTATGACTTACAAGAATGTGAATTTTCATTCAGTGATACTTTAATTTGAGACCAATGACTGCACTGTGTATTCTTGCAAACAGCGAGCTGATGGAGTGCCATACTTAACACTGAAGAGTTCCTTCCAGGTTTCCTGCAGGTTTTGGGTTTCAAATGTTTAATCAAAACCAATTTGTTAGCCAGGTTATCCTCATATGTGCAGGTGTTAGGAGAAGGCAGGAGAAGGTTAGAAGAATGTTGTATTTATTTTCAGACTGGTTGTAAATCTGGCAGATAATTTCCAATAGGGTTTGTCTCTGGGCTAAAAGTCTCATCAAAGCAGGAACATGTTTCACTATAAAAGTTCAAAATTTCCACATCAGAATGATCTTTAGGAAGAGAGTGAATTCTTAAAGATCAATTGAGGGAAGATAAAACCTGTCTTTCGATAGCTGGAATGTTAGCTTAGTAAGATAGATTTTAAGAAGTGCTAGCATTTCCACTTTACCTGAGGACTGAGGCTGATAAGGAGTATGTAAATTCCAGTGGGTCCCTATCATCTTAGACACTTCTTGCACAACCAGACTTAGAAATTTTGGGCTATTGTTTGATTGAATGGAGAGGGGGGAGCCAAATTAAGTAATTATATTGCAGTCACAGCTTGCAAGGGAAACTACTAAATATAGGACACACAATATGCAGTATTACTTATAATAATCATGGAAGGAGTCAAATACAAAGAAAATTCAGGAAAACTGTCCATGCAATAACAAACTAGAGAATCTAGATGAGGTGCTGACTCCCACAGCAATGACCTGCTTGAGGTCAGCTGAAAATTGAGAGCCTGAGGTAATGCCTCTAATGAGTTCACCTGGGGGACTAGAGCCCATGGCAATGACTCATTCAAATGTATTTCCTGGATCTGCACAGAGAAAGCCCAAAGGTCAGTGGTTGGTGCTAAAACATTTATGCCTATGAGATGAAGGTTATGTGCCAGTAGGCTGAAAGTTCTGCAATGTAGTTGAGGAGCAATGCTCAAAATAATGACCAGGGCTCCCCTGAAAATTACCACCACAACCCTCAGTGACAATAAGGTCCTGAGCTTCTTCAATGATGAGAAAAACTTAGTTCATATTGGGAAACCAATATGACAAACTTCTCCAGGAGACTGAACAACACATATCTTTCTCAATGTAGCTAGGAATCAATGCTCAAAGTAAGGACCAGAGCTCCCCAAAAGTGAATCACAGCCATGATCAGATACAAGATCCTGGGCTCCTCTGATGATGGCAGCCAAGTTTATATAAGGGAATCCAGCTTGGAAACTTCTCCAGGAGAACTAACAGCTCCCAATAAACCAACATCTCCAAAAAACAGTACTCCACACCTCCAGGCCTACTTTTTATGCCTGGAGCAATCCTCAAGTGAGCAATCTCTACTCAGCACCATCCTGATTCAGATCAGCTAGTGCTTAGTTTGACCATCAATTTTCAAACCAACACAGATTTTTTCAGGTAGAAGAGAGTGGTTGACTGCTGTAATTGTTTTATAAACATGTAGAAAAGACTTTATACACTCTAACCAGAGAGAATGTCAACTCAGATTGACAGGTATCTTAATTCTCATATCCCTAGCATTTTTGCAAAGTCTATATGCCAGTTATAGGTTGGGGAAAAGCCGCATGCCTGGTGTTTGAGAAAAGTAAAGAGCCACGAAGAACCCTGGAAGACAGGACACTGAATTGTAATAGCTTTAAGGAGGGTGTTGCAAGAAAGAAAGCAGATAAGAGACTCAAATAGACAGGCTAAGAGTTTGAAACCTATGTGAAAACTGTCATGGGCCTCGTCACCACCATACCAGCATGTAGGAAGGTGCCACATGGAGGAGCCCACCGGCTCTGCCCCAGCTCACACTGCTGGGAATACATGGGCACTACTGTACCCCACTGATGCCCACCCCCACCAATACAACCTAGAGGAAGGTGCCATCGCCACCTCCCTGGCTTGCGCTGCTGGGTATAACTGCCTACTGCTGCCTGCCCCTGCCACTACAGCATAGAGGAAGGCACTGTGAGGATTAAGCAGTCAAGCCCCACCCAGGGTTACTCAGCTGAGCTGGCCTGTGCCACTCTGGATGCCTCAATGCCACCATATTGGCACTGAGGAAAGAGCCCCACAGGAGGAGACCACCGCCTCCTCCCCATCTAGTGACTGAGTGTGCTGGACCACTACTCCCCCCCACCACAGCCCCACACAGAATCATTGAACTGAGGTGGATTGACAGTGATGGTTCAGTGTTAGACTGGGTGGCCCTTCACCCAGACAGAACACCTAGGGAAGTTCTGGTCAATATATACCCAACAATTGCGTGGACATCAACAACAGAGTAGTACCCTAGGAGGTACACTGTGTGGAGTTGTGACTATTGGGTCTAAATAACCAGATATTGTCCCAGAAGGTGAAAATGGCACATCAAAAAACCAAAATACAATCTCAAAAATCTAGTCCATCAGGTACAAGAACAGACAACAGAGAAATGGAGGACTTTAAACAGTCATACCCTGGAAGTCTCTGAAAAGATAGCAAATGAAGTACAGAAACAAATCCATGAAGCTACAGAGGAATTAAAGTTAGAAGTAATGGCTTATGTAAAGACAGAAGTAACAACCTTAGTAAAGGATTTGCTCAACATAGCCAGGGAAGAAATAGACTGAAAAAAAATACGGGGTCATGGGAAATTGATAGAAAGCTTGAATGAACAAGGTAGAAAACAAGCAGAATCCATGAAACAGTTTCAAAGAGATATCCAAGAAATTAAAAAAAACTATTGAAAGCTGGCAAAACCATTTAAATGAAGTTGAGGATAGAATTTCAGACCTTGAGGATAGGATTACAGTTAGTGACCAGGAAAAGGTAGAACTCATAAAAACAACAAAGCAGCATGAAATAACAATCCAACAGCTTCAAGATGATGCCAAGAGAAACAATGTAAGGCTAATAGGCATCAGTGAGGAGTCAGGAGACAATGCAAAGCACTTAACGAAGCTATTCACAGAAGTAATTATGGAAAATTTCCCAAACACAGGGAAAAAAATCTGACATACAAATAAGTGAGGTGTATAAAATGCCAAACAGTCATAACCAACATAAATACATAAACATACATATAATAAGATTTGAGACATACAACATAAAAAAACAGACATACAACATAAAAAAGCAGCTGTTAGAGAAAAGACACAAATCACCTATCAAGGAAAGCCTATTAGAATCATGGCAGACTTCTCAGCACAAACTGTAGGTTAAGACGAGTTTGGAGTGAAATATTTCAAGATCTCAAAGAAAACAACTTACAACCCAGATAGATGTACCCAGCAAAATTTCATTCAGATTAATGAGGAAACAAGATACTGTCATGACAAAGAACAACTGAAGAAATTCATATCTAACAAACCAACTCTAGAAGAAATATTGAAAGACATACAAGAAAGAGATAAACCGGACCACAATCTCCAGAGCAACAGCAAAAAGAAACCACCAGCCTGGAAAAGAAATTAAATAAGGGAGAAAAGCAGGAAAATAACCACAGGAACATAATATGGCAAAATCAAATTAATATATATCAGTAATAACCATAAATGTAAACGGGCTTAATTTACTGCTCAAAAGAAGCAGGTTGACAGAATGGATCGGGAAACAGGATCCCACATTATGGTGTACCCAAGAAACACATATGACTCAAAAACAAACTCATAGACTAAAAATTAAAGGATGGAAAACAGTATTCCATGCAACAGGATCCCAGAAAAAAACAGGGGTAGCTATTCTTTTTGCAAACAAAGTGAACCTCACAGATAATAGGATTAAAAGAGACAAAGAAGGCCACAGCATACTTGTATGTGAAAAAATACAAGACGAAGAACTAAAATTTATAAATATATGTGCACCAAACACAGGAGCAACCAACTCTATAAGACAAATACTAATGGACATGAAAAACCAAATACAAAAGAACACAATTTTAATAGGAGACCTTAACACCCAACGGTTAAAAAGAGATAGATCAACTAGGCAAAAAGTTAGCAAAGAAATAACAGAACTGAATCACACCTGTGAACGAATGGACTTAGTGGCTGTTTACAGAGTGTTCCACCCAACCACATCTGAATATACATTCTTCTCAGTCACACATGGATCATTCTCGAAAATAGACCTTATATTAACTCATAAAGCATTCTTAAGTAAATGCAAAGGGAATAAAATTATCCCATGCATAATATCTGATCATAGTGCATTAAAATCAGAAATCAATGGCAAAAAAGTGGAAAACATGCATAAATACATGGAAATTAAATAAAAGCCTTCTGAACTACCAGCGGGTCACAGATGAAATTAAAGAAGAAACAAAACAATACCTAAAATACAATGAAAATGCAGAAATATCATACTGCAGCCTATAGGATGCCATGAAAGCAGTACTAAGAGGAAAATATATAGCAATAAATAGCCACATCAAGAAAAGAGAAGGCACACAAATAAATAAACTCATGTTCCATCTCAAGCTCTGACAAAAGGAAGAGCAAGTGAAACACAAAGCTCATACAAGAGAGGAAATTGTTAAGATTAGAGCAGAAATTAATGCAATTGAAACCAAAAAAATACAAAGAATTAATGAATCAAAGAGCTGGTTTTTTATAGAAGATAAACAAAATTGAGAAACCCCTAGCCAACCTTATCAAGAAAAAAAGAAAACACCACACCTATGTAATAAGGACTGAAAAGAGGGAGATTAACACAGATCCAATGGAAATTCAAAAGATCATGAACACCTATGTCCAAAATCTCTACTCACATAGGGTGGAAAACACAGAGGAAATACACAGATTTCTAGAAACATATGAACTACCATAGCTCAATCAAGAAGATATAACAATTTTAATTTTGAATAACCCAATATCAGCTACTGAAACCAAAAATATTATTAAAAACTTACCAATAAAGTAAAGCCTACGTCCTGATGGATTCACAGCTGAATTCTATAAGAAATTTAGAAACGACTTAATGCCGACACTACTTAACCACTTCAATGACATTGAAACAAAAGCAGATCTGCCTAAATCATTATTGTAGGCAAGTATTACCATGATACCTAAACCAGAGAAAGACCCAAACTAAAACGAGAGCCATAGACCAATCTCACTAATGAACATTGATGCAAAGTTTCTCAATAAGATACTGGCAAATAGAATGCAGCAAATCATCAAGAAGATTATACACCATGACAGAGTGGGATTTATTCCAGGAATGCAGGGATGATTTAACATATGCAAAACAATAAATGCAATACAGTATATCAATAGAGACAAAAATAAAAATCAAATGATCATTTCAACAGATGCAGGAAAATTTTGTGATAAAGTTCAAATCCATTTCATGGTAAAAACACTACAAAAACTCGGAATACATGGTAAGTACCTCAATCTCATAAAGGCCATTTATGACAATCCAACAGCCAACATTACACTAAATGGACAAAAACTCAAGGCCTTTACTCTAAAATCAGGAACAAGACAAGCATGTACACTATCACCACTCCTATTAAATATAGCTCTAGAAACATAAGCCAGAGCAATCAGACAAGAGGGAGAAATAAAAGTAATAATAATAGGTAAAGAATAAGTTAAATTATCATTATTTGCAGAAGACATGATACTCTACGTAGAAGACCCCAAAAACTCCATTAGAAGACTACTAGAGGTAATAAATAAATTCAGCAGTGTACCTGGATACAAAGTCAACACTCAAAAATAAATGGCATTCCTGTACACAAACAAAAAACTCACTGAGAGAGAAATTATGGAAATATCATCTTTCATAATAACATATAAAAAATGAGATACTTAGGAATCAACCCAACCAACAATGTAAAAGATCTAGATGCTGAAAATTATACAACACAAAAAAGGAGAAGGAAGAAGACATTAGAAAATTGAACTGTATCCCCTGTTCTTGGTTTAGAAGAACCAACATTGTGAAAATGGCCATACTCCCAAAACTGTTATACAGATTGAATGCAGTCCCAATCAAAATATCATCAAAATACCTTACAAATCTGGAAAAAACATTCCTAAAATTAATCTGGAAACAGAAGAAACCTAGAATAGTAAAAGTGATTCTGAGCAACAAAGGCAAGAGAGGAGGCATCTCAATCCCTGATTAGAAACTATACTACAAAGCTACAGTGATAAAATCTGTGTGGTACTGGCAAGGAAACAGACCTGAGGATCAATGGAACAGTTTATAAGATGCAAACACTATTACAAAGACACTCAGCCACCTTATATTTGACAAAGGAGCTAAAAGTGTTCACTGGGAAAAAAGATAGTCTCTTTAATAAATGGTGTTGAAAAAACTGACTTTCCACATGCCAAAGACTGAAAATAGACCCATGCCTATCTCCATGTACTAAACTAAAGTCAAAATGGACGAAGGATCTAAATACTAAAACAGAAACACTAAATCTACTGGAAGACAAAGTAGGTAAAAACATTGGAGACATAGGGGTAGGGAAAGAATTCATGAATAAAACACAAACCACATGGGAAATACTTCAAAGACTCAGCAAGTGGGATCACATATTACAAAAATGTTTTGCATTCCAAAAGAAATCACCAACAAAGTGAAAAGAAAACCCACAGAATGGGAATGCATTTTAGCCAGCAACCCCTCAAGGGAATTATATCAAGAACATATAAAGAATTGAAATGCATCAAGGCTCTTAAATGCAAAGACCCTCTCCAAAAATGGGCATTGGAGATGAACACACAGTTCTCAGATGAAGATATACAAATGGCAAATAAATACATGAAAAATGCTCACCATCACTGGTCATTCAAGAAATGCAAATGAAAACAGCACTGAGATTCCATCTCACCCCAGAAAGAATAGCTACCATTAAGAAAACAACATGACAAATGTTGGCAAGGATGTGAGGGGAAAAATGATCACTGATCCACTGTTGGTGGGAGTGCAGACTGGTGCAACCACTGTGGAAATTTGTATGGGGGCCGGGGATTTAGCTCAGTGGCTTAAGCGCCTGCCTGGCAAGTGCGAGGTCGTGAGTTCGATCCCCGGTACCCAAAAAAAAAAAAAAAAAAAAAAGAGAGAGAAGAAATTTGTATGGAAATTCCTCAAAAACCTAGGATTGGAAATTCCATTCAACCCAGCTATTCCCCTCCTGAGTATTTTCCCAGAAAACCTGGAAAGGTCATATCACAGAGATATATATGCACCTATGTTCATAGCAGCACAATTTGTGATAGCTAAATGTTGGGCACAACCAAAATGCCCATCAGATGCAGAGTGGATGAAAAAAATGTGGTATTTTTATACAATGGAATGGTACTCAGAAATAAAAAAGATGATCTTGTAGCATTTATAGATAAATGGAGCCAACTTGAACATATCCTTATCAGTGAAATAAACAGGACTCACATGAGTAAATATCACATTATCTCTTTAATGTAAAAAATAATAAATCCGACCCAATATTGGGATCCAAAAAGTATGATATGTATTGTGAAAGTGAAAGGGAAGGAAAGTTCTCTAAAGAGTATAATGAAATGTACAGTGTATAAGATAGTTGACCTTATTACTGAATTTCTGTTGAAACATTGAACAGAAGGATTTGCACTGTCAATGTTTGAGTGTCTAGTCACTATTTATGCTTTGATTTTGTAAATTTGGCAACAATTTTTTGATATGACAATGAGTAGTGTATCAACTAATGATTCTATGATTACAATTTTTTTTCCTTTGAATGCCTTAAACTTGGTATTGTTCTACCCTTTTTTACTTTTCTGTTCTCTTTAATTTGGTTTCATTTCTTTGAGAAAAGAAAAATATGCAATATAACAACCATTGTTAAATTTCTTTCATTCTGTTGTGAACACCTATATTGACATTGTCTTGAGTTTGTTGTTGTTTTTGCCTTTTGCTTTTTGGTCTTTTCTGAATTTTATCTTTTTTAAATAAAAAAGGAAAACTATTATGAAGACATGAAAGGATAGTGTGAGCTTGTGAGGCTGTAGTAAGGAAACTTCATTGATCTAAGGACCACTGATCTTTTGTGGCATAGTTGTGGTATTCTTGACACTCCAAGGGAGTGCAGACAGGATGAAGCAGTACAGAACAAAGTATTGGCCTCTTATATTATGGTGGGATAGATTAGCTGCTTCCTTTGTGGTTTAATCTGCGGAGGCATTTCCAGAAGCTACGGGATCTGGGAATCTTTGGTGTCCCATACAATGAATTACAGTCACTGTTTTGGTAGATGAGCTGCCTGGAGATGGGTCTTAATGCAAGGGCATTCATGATTGAGGGGTCTTGAGTGGTGAGAAATCCTCTCTCTGCTCATATGGCAGTATGCTTGTGAAGTAAGTGAAATGCATACTGGAACCTGTAGTGGTCAAACTAAGCTTTTGGCAAGCACAAGGGCCCAGGTTAGAGCAGACTGCTCAGTGTGTCTAGATGTGGTTCATGAGGGAAGATCTGCTGTTTCTATAACAGTGTCATGTGAGATAGCTGCATGTGCTGTATTAGCTGACAATGTATGGGCAGCCTTACAGGAACTCCCATTAATAAGCCAAGTGTGGTCAGCAGTAGGCAAGGAGAAAATTGAGATGTGAGCAAAAGGCAAGATTATTATGTAGATGAAAGAGAGATATAAACAGTGAATATGGCATCTCACAAGGAGGCCAAGAGAGGAGCAGCAGCATCAAAGTGAGGACCTATGGCTACAGGTATTGTAATGATTTCTATGATACATTATACAACTAAGATTCCAGGAGTGCATAGAAGATGAAAGAGATGTGATAAGGATATGAGGCCATGCAGGTTATGGGAGGAGTATAGCATGAGCATAAGGAAAACCGCTGCTGCAAACTCTAATAAGAAGGATAATCAAATTAAGACATAGATATGAAGCTGTTTAGATAAGAAAGCAGCTTGGCATAGACTTGGCTCTGTGGTATATAGACCTAAATGTGTACAGCATGAAAAACTAGGGGTAGAAATGTTTTTAGAGATTTTTGGATGGAGTTGGAAAGAAGAGTGAGGAAATTTCTTATAAGCTAATCTTTCCATTGAGTCTGCTTTTGTATGATTTTATAAGAATTTGGCAAGAAGAGTGTAACGGTTGATACACTGTGTCAATTTGGGAAGTATAGCAGATTAATGTAGCATCTCAGCAGGGCTCCAGGGTCCTCACTTTGTAGATATCCTAATCTTGTGAAAGAGGATGGAATACAGAATGAGTGAGTGCCACACCCACCCTAGTAGGTGGTAACCTGCTTACAATATAAGGAAGTAACATGGTTTTGTCTCTGTTATGGATTTAAAACTGGTGGTCAAGTTAATATCAACAGAAATGAATCATCATGGGCCGAGTATACACATTTCACCTGAGGAAATTTGCCAGAATACATAGAGAAGGAGGAGGAGAGAAGAGGCATTGTGAGGTCTCCTACATGTTGCTATTTGAGCCATTGCTTCTCCTGGAGGTGTTTGTCATGGCTAGCTTCCCCAGTGTGAGTTTGACCATTGTCATTGGAGGACCTCAGGATGTGGTTGGTGAGTGTGGCTGTGGTTCACTTTGGGGGCTCTCTAGTCCTTACATAAAGCATCGCTTCCTGGCTCCAGAGGAGATGTGTGCCATTTAATTTCTAGCACAAACTCATCATGCTGGCATTTACTCAACTGTGCTTGTCTTTGGAGGAGATTGGGGCCTCCATGTTCAAAGGATGTCTCTGGTGATTTTCAGGACAGATCTAGACTTTGTTTGAGTGTGACTTCTTGGCACCACAGCAGAATCCTCAGCCTATCAGCACAGCTTCTTCACCTCACTGACATAGACTTTCTAGCTTCTACCACTAACCTTTGCTCCTTCCCAACATGGATCCATAAAAAAGACTGATGTGAGACCTCCTTATTGGCTCTAGATCTCTGGTTGGACTCTTAGGAGGCATTGTCATGGATTCTTGGTTTAAATCTGGACTCATGTGGGACATTGATGTAGGATTCAGGCCCTTGTTTGAATATTCTATGTCTTTAGTGTTGTGGATAGATTTGTTGCACTTTCTTGTGTTAACTCTGGGTGCCCATCATAAATAATACTATACATTCTGTGTCCTGAATTTAATTATGCTCACATTCTCTGGCTAAAACAGTCTCCCACTCAACTTGTGTTCTTCCTGCATTTTTATAACTTGCCACCTTGAAGTATTACCCCTGTGTCATGTCACCATTTTTGGAGCCAGCTGAGTATGTACTGAAGCCTTCAAAAGCTATGAGCTACAGAAATCTTTCCATTCTTCATTTTTGGCAATTGGGTATTTTGTGTCAGCAATGAGAGCAAAGTAACTAAGACAGAGGGCCAAGCCAGTAACCTAGAGATAGAGAGAACCACTCTGAGAGGGGAGTGAAGCTGTTTTGTTATGCAGGGGATAAGAATCTGAGAAATTAATTGGACAAGATCTGAAATGTGTTTGTATAGAATAATACCCAGGTAGGTGACAGGTGTTCAGGAGATTTGAACATCAGATGCAGACCCATGGAA
>PVJX010050046.1:0-10825 GCA_004027295.1 Dolichotis patagonum | reverse complement strand
GAATTCTGTATTGTTGCTACCCTTTTTTCTGTTTTGTTTTGTTTTTTCTCTTTAAATAAAATTTAAGAAAAAATTACAGAAAGCCTGACTTAAAGCTTTATAATCCATAGTTCCTTTATCACCCATATATTGAACTTTAAAGGAAAAATTTCTAGGCAAGGACTTCACAGATTTCACTGGTCACATAGTTCAAAATGTCAACCTTATTTACAAAAAAATGAAGTGTTTGCCCAACAATAAGAATCAGTCATTCTTAGCAATGTAAGTAGTATTTCAAAAAGGCATCATGTAGTTCAGTATAAGCCAGCAGTGGTAAGCCTATGGTTTACAAGCCACAGTGGGCTGCTTGTTATTATTGAAAGATCTAAAAAACCTGCTATCACCAGTAAAGGCAAATTTTCTGGGTACTGTTTTATGCTATTGGTAGAAATATATAGGTGTACTGATTTCTTTTTGTGTGTAGGTGTTGATCACAAATTAATTGCCTTTTATGAATTATTTCCACAGGCAGTAACTCCATAAAATAAATTCATAATTCTGATAAAAAAAACTTTTAGGAATATGAGACAAATATTTGCTCAAAACAGCAAGGGACAGACAAAACCATCTAATAAGAAATCAAGAAGTAAACTCTTTACAGGGCTTTTTGGTCTTCCACAAATTTTACTATCCCATGTACAATATATTCTATCAACAAATACATTAACAATCATTTGCTATATTGCCATCAATCAAAATGCTATCCCTCTATCCAGCAAGCTTTTCCAGGTCTGACCCTAGTTCAAGACTTCAGAATAGTCACAACCTTTGTCCATTTTCCTCCTACATCATCTCTTCTAACCACAGTTACCTATGCTTAAGCAGTTCAACAAAATGGTCTATACCATGACTACAAAACTTTGATGCTCACGTAAACTAAAGCAAGACTCCACTATACTCATGAATGTTCTCAGCACTGCCCATGAGAGTTCCATGCCAAATACCAAGATGAATTAAAACTCCATTAGACAATTCAGTGTTCATTCACACATTCATATCAACAGAAGATTTCATACTTGTTTTTTCTTCTCCTCCCTTTTCAACAATTCCTTCTTCCTCCACAATTTCTCTTCCTCTTCTTCCTTTTCTCTCCTTCTGGCAGAAATTTCCATTTCCAGTCTTGCTACCTCTTCCTGGTGGGCTCGCCATTGAAAAACCTGGAATCAGTGGAGAAACTTCATTTCAATACTTTGCACACTCTCAAGATTTCACATGAGACTGAGTTCTTAATCAAGCAGAAGTCACAATAAATTCTGTGTGTATATGAGTATAGGGCTTGTGTGTGTAAATATGTATACATTAGTGTTAAAAAAGAACTAAATCTTTATAATTATCTCATTCAGAGACTACCTCATGGAGTCATAGAATAAAGTCTTAATGTGTCTGTGATTTAACTTCAAAGGTATGTGAATTCCAATAAGTAATATATAAAAAATCTTATGATTTGCATTTTTGTATTTTTCTGAAAAGCAGGGTAAACAGCTCTTGAAATTCTAAATAGTCCTAGTACTCTAAAAAAAATTAAAAACCATTGAAAAATTTCAGCTTCCTTATTTTTGAGGATAAAAAATGAGCCAGATTTCAACATGAAACATACACACACACACACACACATACACATTGAAAATAAATTCCTAGGTATTTACAAGTGTTATTGATGTAAGTATACTTGGTATAGCTTTCCAGTAGAATTACTGGAAATATCTAAATATGCCTCATAATAGAAAATATGGAAAAATAAATAAATAAATAAAATATGCAAAACCTTTGATCCATAACTTACTTTCAAGAAATTATCTGAGGATAAACATCTAGCCCAGTGCACAAAAACACACTGTTAGAAATATTCATTGCAGTACTGCTTAAAGTAGAAAAATTGGAAAAAGTCTACATATCTAGCACTGAGATGGCTTAAATTAATTATGATATGTTAATACAACAGCTACCATTAACAAGAGATGTTGAGTCTCTATATTCATTGGCACAAAAAATATCCACAGCATGTTACTAGATACAAAACTACATTTATAGCATGATCTCATTAAAACAAAATGTACCTATGCAAAGAAACACTTTGAATGGAGTTTATAATAATATCTCTAAATAACATTCTTTTATGAGCTTAAAAAAAAACAATTCTTACACTTTCCTGTATTGAGTGACATTTTTGTTTCAAACATGTTTTCTTTGTAAGCAAGAAATGAATGAAACTAACAAAAAACACTTACCTCTCCATGATATCTGGATAAAGGAAGTGGTGAGAAAAGTAATACGGAAATGCAAAACATTCTGTTTTTAATACTTTTATGCTTTGATTTTGTAACTTGAACAACTACTTTTAAGATATCAATATGTAATTTATCAACTAGTAACTTCTTACTGTTATTTTTTGAAAGTCTGTATTATTTTTACCCTTTTTTCTGTTTTGCTTTTTTTCTCTAAATAAAAAATGTCTATTAAAAAATTCTGTTTTGTAAAGGGAAAAACTAGCTTTCCTAATTAAATACCTAATTTTATGTACAATGAACATAGGCATCATTTATCAATAATATTATACAGAATGAAAATTGACAAAATACTGCCTTGCAATATTTAAAATGACTAGTCTTTTATTTGCATTGACTATATACAAAACTTTAGTTTTCTAAAAATGCATTTTTCCATGTTTATCAAAATGACAGAAGATCATTTTTGGTTTCCAAGCACAGTTCCACTTCCCCACCTGTAGCTTCTGGGAACATCACACCTGCCTTCTTTAGAACCGTAGGCCTTGAATAGATCATCAGTGCTTTGTGTCTTGACCTCCTGCTTCCTTCTGTCCTCTGTTTTCTGCAGCTCTTCTTCCATATGTGACTTGCTGTAGTTAAAACCAAGAGTCCTCTCAAGCACTGCTGGCAACCTCCCTCTTGATGCCCAAAGGACATTGCTTCTCTCTACTTTACCAGACCTGACTGACCATCCCTTGCCACTTAAAACTCCTTCTCAGGTTGTGACATTATTCTTCCCTGCTTTTCCCCAGGAGGAGTTCCCTCTTCTTCCTGTTTCCTCTGTCTGCCCTGCAACCTTAACCCTACATTATTCTCTTTGACCTCCAACCTTTATACTGATGTGCTCATTCTTTTCTATGAGTTCATCATTTCTAGCTGTCTAACTCTACAATCAATAGTATCAAGTCTTTTGTCTGGAATCCATCCTATAAGAAATTTTAGACTTGACTGTTGGACACTTAAAATCCACATTTCTGAAATTAAGCCTGAGCTTCCTATTTCCCTGCATACTTGTCTGTGTTTTTCAGATCTGCTGCTTAGTGGGACATGTCTTCTGGTAATTCTGCATCTTTTTGTGACTATGTATTCACATCAATGCTACTATTTCTTTACATTTTACAGTGGATTTATAAGACCATGCACTTCATAAACTCAGATGAGCTTTTATTTATGACAAATCAATTTTCAAATCGTTAAGCTTCCTAGTGTGTTAAAAATCTTTGTGCCAAATGTGTTTAGAACAAGAAAAGACAGTTCAAAAGGGTAATGCCAATTGATCAATATATAGTCTACATAATTTAACTTTCTTGCTCCCAACCAATGCCATGAAGAAATGCTCAACATCGTTGACCATTAGAGAAAAGCAAATTAAAACAACACTGAGATTCTACCTTATTCCATAAAGAATAGCCATCATCAAGAACTAAAAATAGTAACAAATGTGGTGAGGCTGTTGTGGAGTGGCCAAAGAATCCTTCCACATTTTTGGTGAGAATGTAAAACATAATACAACAATAGTACAGAATGGAGGTTCCTCAAAAATTAAACATAGAAATTTCATTTGACCCAGCTGTACCCATTTTAGGTATCTTCCTAAAAGAGTTAAAGGCATCATATTACAGTGATACCTGCATACTCACATTTATAGAAGAACAACTCATAATAGCTAAATTTTAGAAGTGGCCTACATGTATTTACACACAATGGAGCACTACTCTGCCTTAAAGCAGGATAAATTTGAGTCTTTGCAGAAAAATGGATACATCATGAGACCGTAATGTTTAGTGAAGTAATATCTCGTAGTGTCTTCTCTATGCGAAACCCAACATATAAATAATTTAATAAAATTAATAAATAAATAATTTAATAAAAATAAAGGATAGATAATAGGAAGCAGAGAGATAGATCCTCTGTGCATGGGAAGTGCACCAAGAGATGGAGAGAGAGGAAGAGAAAGGAGTGGAAAAGAAAGTAAAAAGAATTAAGATATGTTATATACATGTACCAACTCCCCACAATGAATGTAATCTTCATGTACAGCAAACATGTACTAATAATCTAAGAAATTAAAGTAAATAAGATCAGCCAAATGCATTGTTTGGATTATAGTTGAACAGCCAATTGCAAATAAATTATGAGATACTGTAAATAGTACTATTTTAATATTAATTGTTAGTTCATGTTATTAAGGAAATGCTGTTAAAATTTATAGGCATGATAATAGTGAGATTGTGTCTTTTAATTCTAAATGCTAATAGATGAACTATTGTGTCTATCATTCTCATCATTTTCAAAGGAGCAAGGTAAAGTATATAAAAACATAGATAAAAATTCAACTAATTCAACTAATAAATTGACATTTACTGAACTTAAATGACTATGGGATTTTCCACTTATTTAAAACTTTCCACATCAAAAATTTACTTTAAAGGGACCACAAAATATAGTGTGTACCCTAAGAAACTTATATAATAAAAGATTGTAGGGACTGGTGATACAGCTCAGTGGAACAGCACCTTCCTGGCCAGTGGGAGGCCCCTGGTTCAATTCACAGCATAAATAAATAAATAAATAAATAAATAAATACTTGTAGTAGCAAGGTTCTCAGGTTGTAGGAAAAAAGATTTGTGATGCACTGAAATGGTAGAAAGAAAAACATATTCTGAGTACCAAGACTGTTTTCATAATTTCAGTGGACAGAAGTTTTCATACTACTCATCTTCTGCTTTAAGACAAGTCTAGGGAAATCTTTGCATATGCTGTATATGCTATATGATTTAAAGAACCAAAATCAGGAAAAAAGATCTATAACAAGAAAAGATTTCTGTTTTCTAGAACAAGTACAGCAAACAAACAAACAAAACAGATCAAAGTGGAGTGACTGGTTTACCCACCAATTTACCTTTCATTTGCAAGTCTAAAGGATGTTCTATTCTCCAGAAAAGACAAGATTATGTCAATGTTTTTAAGACGGACGCACACATCATAGAATTGTGAGAGCTAGCAAGTTCAACAGCGAAAAATCAGCAGGTTGTAGATGTCAAGTAACAGTGACCAAAAGGATAAAGAAATACTGAGAAGTGAGAGTCTAGAGCAAAGCATCAGTTTTCAGAAAATAAATTGCTTCCACCTAATATTGGAATCACGGTATTGATCAAGGGCTCACTGAAGTTCACTTGAAGTCAATAATTCACAATATCAGCTGTAATTATAACCATGCAGATAAAAATAGAAGAATATTGAAACCAGAGTTGTAAAATCATTACAATGAGAAACAGGTTCAGAAGCAACTGGTATCTAGGCAATAAAGTAAAAGTGGACTTTTCAGAGTACACAATGGTTAAGGTGAAGAATTGGTAGGAAAAAGATACTATTGAAAAAATTCTTATTCAGTGGATCCTCCCAGAGAGAACCAAGAGATTTAGAAGGCTCCCATGTGGAGAGAAAGACAACCAATTACCATATTTTCTGAGATGCCTAAGAATAAGAAAGCTGGCAGGTGGGCAAAGGAGTCAATATTAGCACAATAGGCTAAAAAAACACAGAAAACTGAGAGAACAGTAAGCAAAAGGAAGAATAGCCCAAAAGAACATTTTAGCAGTTTTATTTTAAAGGATTTGCTAATTATATATCTTTAAACAGGGCCTGTGAACGTAAGTATAGCAATAATAACCACAAAAGAACATTACCTCAGTGGTGGTCGTGTGCACATTTACAAGGGAATAATTATTTAGATTATTAACTGCAGGGCATTTTTCTAAGTCTTTAGCTAATATTTCCTTTAAAATTGCTGCCAAGCATACTGTCTTTGAATGAGATCTTAACCTTACAGAGGGCAAATGACATTTAAATATGCTCATCTACTACAAGTAATAAAGACACTAAGTGGTTAGTAGCATTACATGTTCTCTTTGTTCTTAATGTAAAGTAAAATGATTCAAGTGAAGTTAATAGACACATACTTTCAGAGGGAACTGTAGTAGAAAAACAAAGCAAAATGAAGCTCTCAAAAACTTCAAAGGGAGTCATTGGAATTTACATCAAGGTAACAATATTAACACAATTTTACCTCAAAGCTGAGAGCTTTGAAAAAATCTGTTATATCAATGTGGTGTAAGGGAAATGAGTTTCACACACCTGCTTTTTCCTCATGCATTGCCACTAACAAATAATAGTGTTACTTTAAACAAATGCCTCACCCAATTTTTCACATGCTAGAGGGAAGGGCTGAGCCAAAAGGCCTCCACTGTTGCTTTAAAATCTATTATTCTGATTCTATTTTATATTTTCCTTAGATAGAGAAAGTTTATGACATGATATACTGTAAAGTCTTTGTAAGAAAAGTGAACTGTGGTGAAAAAATTAGTATTTTTGTAAATCTTTCAAATAGCTATAGGCAATTAAATATTAATATTGAATTCTCCTAGCCATATTTATGGAAACATTATGTGATGTGGATATTTTATAGAAGAATTCAAAAGAAAGGCATGGTCTGATTAGTGCCTCTTATTGACAAAAATAAAATATCCACATCTACCATTTTCAAGAGCTTATTGTGTGCCAAGTCTAGGCTCTATTAAGATGTTAAATACATGGCATGACATAATCTTCGAAACAAGCATCTGCCTGAATTCTCCTTCACTACTCAAGTCTAAGCTTAGATATCAGCCTTCCAGGAAGTATTGTCTAGCCCACTGCCCCCAATATCTTTTCTTTCCCAGTATCTTGCCTCTCTCCAATTATAACAGACATCAAATCATTTGGAATGGCCTCTATATCCAATGGGCTAACAAACTGCCTAAGAGCAGGAACTAAATTTGTCTTATAGGTTGTGTTTCCCGGGTCTACTACAACGGGAACTCATAGTTCAAATCATATTTATAGGATTGAAACACAGTTAAGGCTCTGAAGCTACACTTAAAAATGAGACAGGCAATATTTTCCCTTTTCCCCTTGAATTGATCTTTAGAAAGGAAAAGTTCCCCACCATATATGGTACCACTTTCCGATTCTTCTGCTGTGGAGGAATCCTTGCTTTCCTAGCTGTTTCTGTGAGTCCTGTGTTTCACTTCTATTTGTCCAGTAGGAAAAATATCCAGAAACTTTGACAAGATTTGCAACCTCTTATTCATATTTCTTTCAAGGTCAGAGGACATGTAAAAATCAGCAAGCAAATCCCTTTTTCTACCTTCTCTGTTAATGTTACTACTACACGCTTCTAAATTCAGTTCAGCTGAGTAAATTTCAAATTTTTATTTTATTGAATCTTTAAGAGTTTGATAACTCCATTATATTCTGCAAATGTTGCACCATTTTCTCAGTGTTATCTCCTTGCTCTGTTTTTCATCTTACAAATTCCATTTATGTTTAATCTTTGTTCATGAAGTATAGTACCTGTGATTTTTGTGTACTTATTAAAGTTTTCTATCCTCACTTGGCATTTTTTGCTTAGCAAAAGAATTTTGTTTTTCCCCTTGGCTTCACGATTACCCCTTGGTTTCTAAAGTAATTCCATAAGTGCATTTCTAGCATGTCTCTTTGATAACTACTTTCCATTTTTCATAGCTTTTTATTAGTTTTTTCAGAATCTCAAAGAAGATTATACAGTATTATTATCTTGACTGTTCCATATTCTTTTCTTTTCAAAATAGTTCACTGTTTTATTTAATTGGGTCCTAGAAGGCCTAACCCTAGAGTAATATAAGATTTCTAGAGAAAGAAACAAACTAAATGCCAATAAGCAGAAAATAATCAACAGCTATATTTCCTAAGGCACAAAATTTACAAACCCATCAATCAATTTTATTTATGAATCTGACAAGGCCAAATTATCTCATAGAAACAGGAATCTTGCCTGAGAGTCAAGAACTTACTCGCCTGTTGGCTCTGAGGCCTTAGGAAACTACTGCCCAGTTCTAGGTCTTAAATTCGCTTCTAAAAATTAAGGGGATTAGATTAGTGTTTTTCAAACAACTTAGTAGATTATAAAATCAACGTTTTTTAAAAATATGAGACAAAAGAAAATAATAGTGCAACTCATGTCAATAAAATATTTATTTTGTGAAAATTTAGTTTCGTGTGTGTGTGTGTGTGTGTGTGTGTGCTCACTGTGATATAAGATACATTTCTCATTGCAAATTGCAGCCAAGGAAGCTTAAAAACTATTACAACAGGCTTTCTGTAATCCTTCCCAATGCTGAAGATTCCATAGCTCTACAACCTAAAGACCAAACCTATTATGCTACCAACACTGAACACAGCCCTTTTTCCTTCTGCAATGGACTCAGAAATACAATACAGATGAAAAAACCAGCTTTTGAAATCATAAGCCAGTTTGAGCCCTACCTCTGTGACCTATTAACAGAGTTCTGTGGGGCACACTACTTAACCACTTAGAACTGCACATTATAGCAAAATATGATAATGAAACACATTTTACAGGATTACAATAAAAAAGCATTCATTTGCACAAGCCAGAAACTCAGGAACCATCTCAGCCCTGCATGTCTCCGACATTCTATATAACCAAGCCCTGTTGACCACACCTCCTGACTCTCTCTTAGACCAGTGGAGAGGGACTTCTGTCACATGTGCCACAGCAGGCTGTTTGCATCATGGAAACCTCTAATAGGTTCACCATCACTGTCTTAGACCCATGCACTTTTCTCCATCTTTGCAATTACCAGCCTAATCCTACAAGAAGCTCCCTACATCCATTTTTGCTTCTGTTTACTGAAGCCAGAGTGATTATTTTCAAAACACACTTTTGATCACATCTCATTCGCTCCCTATACTCCCTTCACTTTGCCTAACATCTTTCAATGGTTTCCACTGCTCTTGGAGTGACGTCTAATTTTCCTGATGTCTATGGACTACAGGGCTCTCATGGTATAGCACAGCCCAAATCTTCTTAAAAGTTACCACTAACTTCCAACAGCATCAAGCTGAGGACCAAACCTTCAACATATGAATCCTTGCAGGACATTTCAGATCCAAACTATAACAGAGATCTTGAGAAAGGATAAGTAGATAAACGAATAGATAGATAGATAGATAGATAGACAGATCGATGATCTTCTGCAGTGGATAATGGCACTGATTTATTCTCCTTTAAATTTCCCATAGAAACTATCACAGTGTGCAATACACAGCAAATGCTTATTAAAGGTACATTAAATATAGTCAGTATTTCATTATCTTTTTTTTTTTTTGATACCAAGAATCAAACTCAGGACCTCACACTTGCCAGGCAGGCACTGTACCACTGAGCTATATTCCCAGCACTTTCACTATTTTATATAAAGAAAATTGTTCACCACATCAACAGAGCCAAAAACAAAAACCACATGGTCATCTCAATAGGTGCAGAAAAAGCTTTCGATAAAGTACTGCACATGTTCATGATAAAAACCCTTCAGAAACTCAGCAGAATACACAGTGTCTACCTCAACCTTATAAAGGCCATCTATGACAAACCAACAGCCAATATTATACTAAACAGACAAAAACTGAAAGCTTTCACATTAAAATCAGGAACAAGACAAGGATGTCCACTATCACCACTCCTATTCAATATAGTTCTGGAAACACTAGCCAGGGCAATCAGACAAGAGAAAGAAATAAAAGGAATAAAGATAGGAAAGGAAGAAGTTAAATTATCACTATTTGCAGATGACATGATACTCTATATAGAGGGCTCAAAAAACTCCATTAAAAGACTACTAGGGGTAATAAACAAATTCAGCAGTGTATCTGGCTACAAAGTCAATGCTCAAAAATCAATAGCATTCCTATACACAAAAAAGAAACTCACCAAGAGAGAAATAATGGAAATATCGCCCTTCACAGTAACATCTAAAAAATAAAATACTTAGGAATCAATCTAACTAAGAAAGTAAAATATCTATATGCTGAAAATTATACTACGCTAAAAAAGGAAATTGAAGAGAATATTAGAAAATGGAAGGATATTCCTTGCTCTTGGCTAGGAAGAACCAACATTGTGAAACTGGCCATTCTGGAAAGAGGAAGATGGCAGACTGGTAGTAGCAGGAGAGAGACCCTCTCTGAGAGAGACAGCTCAAAAGCCAGAATAAAACACCCTGGAGAGTCCCAAACAGAGAGAGACTCTCACAACCTAGAAAGGAACTAAAGTGCGAAAACCTGCTCGAATATGAGGTCCTGGGGCTACTATTAGTGAAGATAACATCAGCGAGCGTGGCATTCTCCTCAAGCCGCCTGAACCCCACCGGACCTGAACAAGCGATCCGTGCTGAAGCGACTGGCTTGAGCTGCTGGCGCGTGGAGCTGAACAGCCCTGGGTGCAGCTTGCCGGGACCAGCTCTGCACACGACCCACCCAGAGGCACCGTGGATTCCCACCGCAAGCGCGCTGAAATCGGAGCTCGGACAATCCAGCAGTTCTCGGGGACGTGGTGAGTGATGAGAATAAGACCCTACCACGGGAAAGGGGAAACCGACTGGACGACATGTTGCATTTGGGCAGGACAGCCCTAACTC
>PVJX010050045.1:0-10831 GCA_004027295.1 Dolichotis patagonum | reverse complement strand
GTTTAGGCCCTATTGTGTTGCTATTGTGTGCCTGTGTGTCTCATATACCCTTTTGATTTTCTTCAAGTTGCAGGAGTCCTTTTCGATACACTCCTCACTCTGCCTGATGTTTTCTGTGTGTAGGAAGAGGTCACCCTCACTCTTGTCAGACCTACCAAGATCTTACAGTTAGTTGGAGGGAGCTTTACTACTGGCCCTATTTAGCTACTGTACACCTCTATTTTAGGGGCATACTCACCACACTGACTGGAGCCAGCTTAGATCTTGTTACAGTGAGGCAGTCACTTAATCTCCCTTCAAGGTAGCACAGATAGTCCACTGTATTCCAAGGTTCCTCTGGGCACAGAGTTCCATGTTTGACTGGTGCACACTGGGATTCCATTGCTGTTGATACCTGATCCCTGTCTCGAGCCTTGGGGTGGTATCAGATGCATGATCCTACTGCCTGGGTGCAGAGTTCCAAGTTTGTCCAGTGCGTGTTGGGAGTGTGTGTGCAGTTAGGGCCTATGGTGGGTGCCTGAGCCTGCTGGCTTCCCAGGGCTTGTCCAGTGCAGTCCAGTTAGGCCCTCCAGTCCCTCTCTCATGCTTTGGGGTGGTATCACATGGTCTTACTGCCTGGGCCCAGAGTTCCAAGTTTGCCTGGTGCAAGTTAGGATTCTGCCTGCTGCTGAAGCGTGCACAGTCAGGGCCTAAGGTGGGCTCCCAGGCCTGATAGCTCTCCCCTATACCTTTTAAACCACTCACAACAAGGTGAAATTAATGTACTAAGGAGAAATTCATTGCATACAGTTTTCTTGTATATGTTGGATTTTATTACAAGGTGTAGAATTTGCTCCTATGCTTTGTAGTATCAAGTTAATAGTTAGCAGAGTTTGTCAGGAACCAGATATTATCCAATACATCATATATGTTATAATCATATTTTATCACTTGAATGACAATACTGTGATTGTATAGAGTCATAACCATCACTGTAGTCCAACACTTAAGGGCTGGGTGTTCAGCTAAATAAATAGCAACATATCATTTTCAGTATGTTGAAAAGGTAGGTTCTTGTAATAAACACAAAGACCAAGTATTACCTAATCTTAAAGTTATCTCTCAGAATCAAATATTTACTAGAGAATTTTTGATACTAGGAATAAGGGTATCTACCATAAGAAACCTACCAGCATCAAAGTAGAAAATGAAAGAAAATAGAAAGTGAAAAACAGAAGAAAAATGCAACCTCAGACCTCAAACTCACTAATGATAAATTCAGAACACTATGAAGCAGAGGAAATTTCGAGCAAACCAATTTGGAACTTTATGAAATGATAGTCACAGAATTAAAAACAAATGAAAGAAGTTACAAAAAAATAATCACTAACATGACAAAAATGACAACAAATGTGAAAGACATATAATGAAGCACAGGAGCTCAGAAACATGACTGAAACCAGCAATGCCCAACATATGAAAGCAAGACCCAAACAAAAATTCAAAAGATAAAAATTTCATTTAAAAAATATACAACAGAATAAATTACAAAAGAAAGAGTTGTGACTAGAGCTTTTGAAGGGGAAGATATCTTAAAAATAGTAATGGACCATAAAAAAACACCCCAAAACTGTAAGATTAAGCAAAGGAAGACAGAAGACTGAATGAAGTCATAGAGTATGCTGGACACAAAGCAAAAACCATAAAATACTTCACAGAAGTATTCAACATGGCTGAATAAACTAGGACTCACATTGGAGATTTTCAGTGGAAATCACCTAAAAACATGAACAATTAGAAGAGTTGGAGAGATACCTATCCTTATACTGAAATTAATCTTAAATTAGAGATGTGTAGTTAAACAAAATTTAATAAAGAGGCAGATCAATCCACAGAGCTCCACACAGTCCTCCAGCTGGCAAGATTGTGATCATACCAGAAACTATCATTGCCAGGAAGACCTTCCCCTCAGGACTGGAGAGATGACACGGATACAATAGAATATAAGGCCCAATAGCCTTTTTAATTTCCTGCAAATAGAAGACACTAAAGCCTGCAAACCTATTTTACTGGCAAATACAGAAGTGAGTGATAGCTCTCTCCACAATAGGCTGGCAGTTTTTTCTTTTATTTCTTCTTTTTGTTTTTCATTCTTTGTCAAGCACGATAACCACTAATGGGAACTTCCAGTGTCACAGTGTAGGACCAGACATGGCTTTAAGGATTGGTAGTGAAACAACAAAACTATTCCTGCTCTACCAGTGGTGTGATAAAAGAAGAACCATCCCATGTCAGCTGAGACAAATACTTCTTTTCTCTGTGACCAGTGATAAAAAATGCAAGCACCCTTGGGCTGGAAAGTCAGGAATTCCCTCCAATTGTGACCTGCAGTGAGAGGATAAGGAATGGGAACTGAAAACTTCTCCACCCCATGGCAAACATCACAAAATCTTTTGGGCCAAGAAGCCAACACTCCCTCTGACTTTTGACAACCAACCTCTGTAAAAGAAAGCAGAGTGTGAGAGAAGGCAGCAGTTTGGAATGGAACAGACTGTGTAAGTATGGAGGTGTCATGTGTACCCAGGCCTGGGAGCAGTCTTGGACTGAATCTATTTGAGGATTTCACAGCAAAGAGGAGATCAATACAGTAACAAACAGGGTAAGGAGAGGTGAGCAGGTTTAATAGAATGCTGCTGACAACAGACTGGTCAGATCACTCATATAGGGAGGCTAACATCAAACGCACATGTAATCCAGCATGAATATATAGCAAAATAGTGATAGAACACTGATTGGGACAATAACACAGAGCAGTGGACACCAGAGGAATTTTATTTTGTCCTTTGTGTGTATAGACTTAGAATATAAGGTCCATTGCCCCTTTTACTTTTCTTCAAAAGAAGACATTGCAGCCTGATAGTAAGTTTTTACTGGCAAACACAGGAGTGAATGTTTATTTTCCATTTAGGTTTTGTTCAGCTGGTGTTTTGTTTGCTTGTTTATTCATGTTCTTTTTTGCTTATTTAGGTTTGTACATATAATTTTTTCAATTATTTTTGTCTTTTTTTCACTCTCTCTTCAAGTATCATTCTGGTTCTTAGAATATTTTCATGTGAGTAAACATTGTACACTAACTTTTCTGATTCACTTCAATAATCTTTTGCTTTCTGCATTGTCTCCTGGCCTCTTCTCCAGCTTCCCAAGGCTTGCATAATCATCCCATGTCCTCCAGTTTTGCTATAACTGTTCCTTTCATCCCTCTTTCTGTTTTGTTGACCTTATATCTTGTATCTTTCTACTACATAGAATAATCACTCTACTAGAAGGAAACTCATTGCATACAAATTCCCAATTTGTGTTGGGATTTCTCGTAGAACTGCAGATCTTTCCCTTATGAGTCATGATACCATGTCAAGATTTATCATAATTTGAAAGTTTGTAGGCTGGGCATGATGCTATTGTTATTGCTAATTCTATTGATTTATCTGTTATAATGTAACTGTAATCAGTTATTGTGCCTTCTATAACAATACAATGACTCTCTGTGTTCATAAACATCACCACTATCCAATACCAAGAAACTGGGGGCTGAGTCACATTGATGGGTGGACAGTTTCCTTAAGAAACTGGAAATGTATGACCTTGGGACAGGCACAAAATCAATGAACTTCCTATGTATAGAACATATCTCCAAAAATACACATTCCTAGGGAGACTTCAACATTAGTGAGGAAACTATCTACTATAAGAAATATATAGGCATCAACACAAAAATAAAATAAAATAAGAGAAAATGAAGCAAAACCCATCCTACAAGTTCCAGCCCACCTAGAAAGTGCTCAAGTGATAATGAGGTAGAAGAAAATGGAACCCAGCCATTTGAAATTCCTAAAATGTTTGCAGTGAAAGCTCAAAAACACATGAAATATCCTACAAAGGTGATCAGATTAGGTCAAATAAAAAATGATTACCACAATGAAAGACTCACTAACCAAGGGTAGAGCAGATATAGATAATAAAATAAATGGACTACCACAGAAAAATAATGGAAATCAATAATGCACAACATGGGAATAAATAGAAACCATCAGGAAGATACAAAGAGATATTCAGGAAATAAAAAAACTGCAGTAAGTGTTGGCAAAATCTCCTCAATGAAAGTGATATCACAGTTGAAGTCCTAGAAGACAAAATTACAGCTAGTGATCATGTAGAGCAAGATCTTTTGAAAATAAGTGCAGATCATGAAAACATACCAATAGCTAAAAAAAATAATAACAGATTGACTGGAGACAATTAAAAAGTAGGTGGCAGCACAAAGGGTATTTAAAAAAATGTTCATAGAAGTAAATGAAGAAAACTTCCCAAGTATGGAAAAACAATTCCGCATAGACATGAATGGGGCATACAGATCTCCAATTAATCATTAATAAGTATACATGAAGGCATATAACAATTAAGATGGAAAAAACTTAGAACAATAGCTGGAAATTAAAATATTAGAGAAAAGAAACAAATCATTTATAAATGAAAGCCATCAGAACTATAGCAGTCTTCTCAACATAAAGCCTTAAGTCTTTGACAGCTTGCAGTGAAATTTTCCAAGTCCTGGAATAAAATAACTTCCAAACCAGATTGAAATATCCTGCAAAATAATCTTTCAGGTTTAATGGAGTTTTAAGACATGTTATTGACAAAAAAAAAATCAACTGAATAAATTCATGACCCAAAACCAGGAGGGCTACAATGTGTTATGAAAGGTGTACAGAGAGTTATCAATGTGCATAAATCAAAAAACACCAATAGAAAGAAGCCACCAGGCAGGGCAAGTACTAAAAGACAGGGAAAAGGCAAGGAAATAGCAGCATATAATAATATGACAATTATGAGTCAATCCATGTCAGTTATAACCATCCATGTAAATGGTCTCAACTCACCAATCAAAAGTTATAGACTGACAGCATGCATCAAGAAATAAGACCCAAAAATATGCTGTGCAAAAACAAACTTAACTCAAAAAGAAATGTATACACTGAAATTCAAAGGATAGAAAATAATATTCCATGTGGTAGAAATGTAGAAAAGAGCAGTGGTAGGTGTTCTAGTTGCAGAGAATCTTAATGTCAAGCTAAGACAGATCAAAAGTACTTTCTTTAAAAAGGCCATTGCATATTTTTTAAAGTAAAACTTCAAGAAGAGTTAATAATTATAGGTGTATAAGTATCAAATATAGAAGATTGAAGATCCACCCCTAAATTTCTTTATGGTCCTCAATTCTTGTTTGCTAATAACATGCTGAATGCCTTTTTTTTTGTAGAAGAGAGCATGATTTCTGTACATTTAACCTTGATATTTTATTGTTTCATTGTTATATAAAGGGAGAAAACTGGGAAGTGTCTTATGGTTAATTTGTAAATGACAAATAGAAAATATGGGCAGCCTATTTGGGAGAAAATTTTTGAGGAAACAGGGCTGTATCAAGAAATTGGTTTAGGAAAGGGAAGTGGCCTCAGAAAATCCTGAGGTATGCACACATGGCAGAGAAAACATTAAGTAGTGATACTTTGAAGAAGAGTTGCTCAAGAGGGAAAGCAAATAAGTGGCTCAAGAACTGTTGTCAGGTGTCTGTAACCTGTGTGGAAATTCTCATGAAAGGATGAAAGAATGGACTCAGGTAATGGCAGGTCCCTGCACAATGAACTCAAGCAGCTGAAGAGTTTCACTGTACCATGTGGCATGAGATCAAGTTCTGCACAACATCCTCCACTTACCTCTGAAGCACTAATGCACCACTTAGGACCTGGTATGTGATCACACAAAGACCCCAGGTGGCCGGTGAACATATTTTCAATGTCCAAGATAAGTCAAAGGCCTACAAAGGGCACTCCACCTAGCCATGTGGTCTTAATGTGCTTCTTGGAACCTGGTGAACCTTCCCAGTGAAAGCAAGCAGCTGGGGAGCCTTGCTAGACTATTCTAGACCTGGGAAGGCCCTGACCAGCAACCCCAAGGAGCCTAAGAGCTTCAGTGCACAAAATGTGGCAAGCTGAAGGCATGCACCACATAATTCACCTAAAAATGCAGCCTTAGTGGACAGCTTGGAACTTGCTAAGACACTGCCCACTGAGTCCAAGCAGCCATGGAGCCATGATGTGCCACTCTGGATCTGGTAAGGCCCCATACAGTGACCTCAAACAACTGAGAAACATAAGTTTGCCTAGTGGGGTGAGCTGAAGCCTTGCAAAGCATACTCAATTTATCTGTGCAGCCCTGGTGCACCTGTCAGGACCTTGTAGGGTCCCAGACTGTGACCCCAAGGAGCCAAGGAACATTGGTGTGATATGTGGCATGAGCTGAAGGTCTGCACAGCATACTGTACTTAGCCATGTAGCCTTGGTGGCCTCTCTGGACTTTGTAAGACCCCACCAAGTGACCCCAACCAGCCAGTGAGACTCAGTGTGAATTGTGGGGGCATGCAGAGTCTCCATCAAGTGTGCTCTATCAATTCAGGGTGTCTCTGTGAACCACATGGGATCTAGTAATGCCTACCTAACAACCCCTATTCAGCTAAGGAGCCCACTCCTGCATGGACAGTCATACACAACCCAGGAAACAACTGATACTTTGCATTTAGCTGTCCCAGGGAAATACAGGAAAATGACAGAACAGAAGAGCAAAGTGCAATCTCAAATATCCAGTCTATGAATAACAAGCCTTGGAGGCATGAGCATAGAATAAGGTTTCTATGCCCATGCCTTATTCTACAGAATAAGTTTCAGGTTACACACTTGAAACTTCTGAAGTGATAGCAACTGAAGAAACAACTCCATGAAAGTATAAATGAAATCATATCAGAAATAATCACCCAGGTAAAATAAGAAATGATAAATATAATGAAAGGAATGCTGAAGACATCTAAAGAAGACCTAGTTTAAAAATTAGAGGAGCATTGAAAAATGATGGAAACCTTCAATGAACAATATACAAAAGAATTAGAATAGATAAAACAGATTCAAAGAGATTTCCAGAAATTCAAAAATTCCATCAAATGTTGACATAACCACCTCAGTGCATGTGAAGATAGGCTTTGAGACCTTGAAGACAAGACTGTAGGTAGTGAAGAGGAAAGGAAAGATCCAAAATTAATAAGGAATCAGGAAATAATGAGTCAACTGTTGCAACACTATGCAAAGAAAAACAATGTAAGACTGATAGGTGTCTATGAAAAAAAGTTGACAACACTAATGATACAAAGAGAGTATTTACATAAGTAATGACTGAAAATTTTCCAAAGATGGTAAAAGATACTGATATATAAATAATTCAAACATAGAGAACTCCATCTAGCCAAACCAAAATAAATTTCCACCCATACATATAATAATCAACATCTGAGGAATTGAACATAAGTACAGATCATTAAAAGCTGTTAGAGATATGAAAAGAAAAAGCTCACTTACAAAGGAAATCCCATCAGAAACACAGCAGACTTTTCAACACAAAAAATCAAGTCAAGACCTTCATGACGTGAACTATTTCAAATCCTCAATGAAAACAAATTTGAACTGAGATTGACATGCCATACAAAGCCACCATTCAAAACAGATGCAGAAATAAGGTACTTCCATGACAAAGAACAGTAGAAAAACTTTATGCCAACCAAACTAACCATACAAAGAATACTGAAAAGTATTATTGATAGACATAAAAGTAACTATTAATTCAAGAACACAAACAGAAAACATCACCATGCAAGGTAATTAAGCAGAAGGAAAAGTGAAAGAAACAAGGCAGAAAGATAACATGACAAAAATAAGTCAAAATATATCACTAATAACTGTTAACATAAATGGCCTCAATTCAACAATTAAAAGAAACAGAAGGGCACACTGGATCAAGAAAAAATATACAACTATTTGGTATATACAAGAAATCCATTAATGCAAAAGGAAATCCATAGACTGAAATTCAAAGATGGAAACAATGCCTCATGCCTCAGAAACCCCAAAAAGGAAGAGGTCATTAATCTGTTTGCACACAATGTGAACTTCACACTAAGAATGATCAAAAAAGTTAAACAATGGGGAAAGTAATTAGGGGAAAATTTCAAGAGGAAGAGATACCCAACTGAATTATATATGCACCAAATGTGGGAGCACCCAGCTACATGAAGCAAATATTAATAAAATATAAAAACCATAAAATCAATAACTCAATTATAACAGGAGACCTTCCTTAACACCCCACTGACACAGAGACAGATCAACTAGACAAAAAATCAGCAGATAAATAATGGAACTGAACCAAACTGGTGAATAAATGCACTTAGAAAATGTGTACAATGTGTTCCACCCAGCAACATCAGAATATATATACTTCTCAGCTTTGTACAGGACATTCTCTAAAATAGATCATGCATTAACCCATGTAATACAATTAAGTAAATGGAAAAGAATTAAAATTATCCCATGGATATTAAATGGTCATAGTGCCATGAAACTGGAAATTAATGACAAAAGAAACTGCAAACACTCCATCAACACATGGAAATTAAATAATACACTCCTGAGCAGTTAATGGCTCCCAGACAAAATTAAAGAAGACATTAAGGAATATCTATGATAAAACAAAAATGCAAATATAACTTTTCTGAACCTGTGGGATGTGATGAAGGCAATACTCAGAGGGAAATTTATTGTGGTGAACTCCCACTTCAGGAAAACAAAACAAACACAAATAAATAGCCTGATGTTATACCTAAAACATCTAGAAAAAGAAGAGCAAGTCAAGCTTAAAGTCAGCAGAAGGGAGGAAACTCTAAAGATCAGAGCAGAAATTAATTCAAATGAGACTAATAAAAAAATACAAAGAATTAATGAATCTAAGTGTTGGTTCTATGAAAGAATAAATGAAATTTACAAACACCAAGACAACCTTTTTTTAAAAAGGCAAGAAAAAACTCAAGTTTATGCAACAAAGAATGAAAAGGGTGAAATAACTACAGACATTGTGGAAATGCAGAAGATCATCATTACCTACTTCAAAACCCTTTACTCTCACAGCTGAGATAATGCAGAAGAAATAGACACATTCCTAGGAACATGTGAATTACCAAATTTGGATCAAGAAGATGTAAAACTGCTAAACATGACAATTTCAGTAAATGAAATTAAAAATTTAGTTAGAATCTTATCAACAAAGAGAAGTCCAGTAATTGATAGATTCAAAGCTGATATGTACAAGAAATGCAAGGAGGACATAATACCAATACTCTTTAAATTCTTCCATGAAATGGAAAGGGAAGTAATTCTCCCTAACTGATTCCTGGAAGCAAGTATTTTCCTGATACCAAAACCAGGGCCAGGGGTTTAGCTCAGCGCTGTAAGTGCCTGCTTGGCAAATGCGAGGTTGTGAGTTTGATCCCCGGCACCAAAAAGAAAAAAAAAATTCCAAAACCATAGAAAGGCTCAAACAAAAAAGAGAAATACAGGACAGTTTCACTAATGAACATAGATGCAAAAATCCTCAATAAAATACTGGCAGAGAAGAATGCCGTAATTATCCCAAAACAAAGCAGGGTTCTTCCTGGGAATGCAGTGATGCCTCAACATATGCAATTCAATAAACATAATACATCTTATCAATAGAGCCAAAGATAAGAATCACATGATCATCTCAATAGATGCAGAAACTGCTCTTGAAAAAGTCCAACACTCATTTATCATAAAAACTGTATGAAACATTGGAATAGAAGGTCTTCACTTCAATGTGATAAAAGCCATCTGTCACAAACCAATAACCAGCATCATATTAAGTGGTCAAAAACTGAAAGCTTTCACTCTGAAATCAGGAAGAAGAAAAAGCTGTTAACTATCAACACTCTTATTCATAATGGTGCTGGAAACATTAGCCAGAACAATTAGAAGAGAGAGAGAAATAAAAGGAATAATAATACTAAAGGAAGAAGCTAAGGTATCATTATTTGCAGATGTCATGATACTCTACATTGAAGATGCCAAACCTCCATTGAAAGACTTCTAGAGGTAATAATCAAATTCAGTATTGTACCTGGATACAAGATCAGCACTCAAAAATTGATAGCATTCCTGTACATTAAGAAGGAACTACTGCAAGAAATCAAACACTTCAAAAATATCATCCAAAAGGGGCCAGGGATTTAGCTCAGCAGCACAAGCACCTGCTTGGCAAGTACAAGGTTGTGAGTTCAATCCCAGGTACCAAAACAAACAAAAAAACAAACAAATAAAAAAACCCCACAAAATTATGATTGACCATATTGCTGTTTTTATCAGACCATGGAGCAGAACTATTAACAGTCTCACTGTTTGAATGTCTACATTAAATGTTTTAAATTTGTAATTTGAACAACTATTTCTAAGAAGTTAGTATGTAATTTGTCAAGTAATAATTTCTTAGGTTTTTTGTTGTTGTTCTTTTCACCTTTTCCTTGGAATTCTGTATTGTTGCTACCTTTTATTCTGTTTTGTTTTGTTTTCTCTTTAAATAAAATTTTAAGAAAATAAATATCATCCAAAAAAAGGAAATACTTAGGAATCAATCTAACAAAGGATGTAAAACATCTGTATGGCAAAAATTAGAGTACTCTGAAAACAAGAAGAAGACTTCAGAGAATGTAAAGACATTCCTTGTTCACGGAGAAGAACAACAAAAATTGTGAAAATCAGCATTCTTCTAAAACTTTTATACAGATTTAAGGCAATTCCAATCAGAATATCATAAGCATACCTCACAGATCTAGAGAAATCATTCCAAAAATTCATCTGGATCCAGAAGAGACCTACAATAGCCAAGGCCATTCTGGGCAACAAAT
>PVJX010050044.1:0-10777 GCA_004027295.1 Dolichotis patagonum | reverse complement strand
CTGTGATCTCGTCTTGCAGATTTGATGGAGAATGCCAATAGCTCTATGCATGACAAATAATTTTATATGTTAGCTTGGCAGAAGAAAGGTTTGCCTAGATGTTCGGCTAATCATTTTCCAAGGGTATTTCTAAAGATCAGCATTTGAATCAGTACAGCAAGTTATTCTTCCCTCCCCATTGTGAGAGGGCATTATATAATCCCTTAAGGGCCTGCATAGAACAAACAAGTAGAAGAAAGGAGAATTCATTCTCTCTGCCTGTTTTCAGGTTGCGACATTGTTCTCCTGCACCCTGAGTGATGCGTATGCCATTAGCATCCCTAAATCTTAGGGCTTCGAACTCAGATTGGGGCTGCATCTTGCACGTGGCAGTGGCTGCTCCTTCAGCTTGGGTTACAAAATAAGATGTGTATCGTGTGGAAAACTGACAATACCCCATCAAGATCCTCAAAGCTCTAGCTGATTATCAACTCTGAGAGTAAGAGCAAGATAATATTTGGAGGATATTATTATGCAGTCTAAAGAATTCATAAAATACTCAAAAAACATTGGAATGCCTCTAATCTGACAGACTAAAGTAAAGCAAAACAAAGGTTGCTAATAAACGTCTCTGTTCTAAATAGCATCCAAGTGAAAATTAAAGCACAGAGACTTGTCAAGAAAAATAGCAGAAACAAACAGAAAAAATCAAAATCAAGAGAGAGCCAAAAAAGAATCAATAGCTACTTATAAAGGATCTTCTTTTTTAAAAAATCGATCACAACATCTTCTGGGAAGGAAACAGTTTTCAGGGCCAGTAATGTTTGACCTCAACCAGACCTCTTAGTAAACAGTCTAGTACTCCTATTGAGTATAGTAATAGGAGAATATATTTTTAAATCTTTTTATATTTTTGTTATCAAGATTGTTTATTTTAAGTAAACTCAAAATTTTGAAGTTGTGAGCCATGGTTGTATGGAGAGTGGAAAGTAGTCACACAGATTTTTTTCTTTGCATGTTGCAAAGGAAATATTTCCTGTTAGTAATGTATGATTTGTACTATTTGAACTGTTTGTACACGGCCTGTTGAAATCTAAAGTTGCCCAAGGACGGAACTGGGTAACTGGGTGGGGAAAACTGGGTCACGAGATGGAAACCGCCCTCCCCATGACTAAGGAATTTACAACTTGAGCCTTTCCAGAGCATCTACTGCCCTTATTAGGTAGCGTCCACTACCCCGGTCTCGGACCCTCACCCTATGGATACTCTCCCCAATGAATACAGGATTGCCATTCAAACCAACCAATGCCATCTGCTTCTGTACCCGCGCTTGCAAGGTCTCCTCCCTTTGTTCAATAGCTTAAAAACCCTGCCCATGCTTAGCTCAGGGTTCTCTGTTCCTGCGTGTTCAGTGAGCCCCATGCATGCTTGGATAATAAAGGCCCCATGCTTATTGCATGACAAGGCGTCTGTTGGTGTCTTCCTTCACATGGCGGGCGTCTCGACACTCACAATGTGACTAAGAGAAAATAAATGCTGAGAAACCTTAACAGCTTTACCTAAAGCAACGTTCTACAATACATCTGTTTTCTGCCCCTGTGAGGCCAAATCTCAACTCAGGATAAGACAGAGCCATTTTATAGAACTGATGTGTGATAATAGGAAATCCCTCCCAAGAAGAATGTCACATTTATGTTTTTTCTTGCTTTTTCCTTTTTATCCTTGGTAGTTTGTGGTATGATAAAATATTTGAATCAAATAGGAAATTATTAGGCTTTCCTTTGTGCCAAGCACTGCAAAATCTTTGATGAGTTATTGATATTGTAAAAGAGACAGAATAATGTGACAAAAATCAGTATAGGATAATGAGTAAAAACAGAATTTACTCATACTTGGATTTTTAAAAACTTTTTAAGTGATCAATCTTTCTCAAAGAACTGGATCATTGAGTTATAGATTAACTAATTATCATTAACTTGATTGCATTACTTTCCTTGGTTTTTAAGCTCTCAGAAGTAAGGGATTTGGGTTATCTCTTTTTATGTACTGATGAATTCTCTGAAATAGCCACCTATTTCAGTTAGGTGCTACATAAAATATTTGACAAAAAATGTGATAAATACAAACATAAGTATTTATTTTTTAAGAATGTAAGCAATTGCCTTCTTCTGATCTCCTTACAAATGTGCCTTTGTCACAAAGAAGACAAAAATGGTAGTATTTTAATACATTTAAGTATGCTACATGATCCTGTAATGCATCTTCCAACATAATCCTACCATATGTGCTTCTGTAGGGCTTGTTTAAAAATACATACTCACCTCAATGGATGAATCTTTCAGCTAAATGGTAGTGTGTAATTTATAACTATGGAGAAAAAAGGTGCTTATAAATGAGTAGAGTTGTTATGTTTTCAGTTAGAGAAATGGTACTCTATGTCTATGTAATATTGTAAATATTCCATTTTCAAGGACCAAAAATACAATTTAATATGCTTAAAACCAGAGACAGAATACAAGACCCATGTATATCCAATACTGAGGAATTTACTAATGGATTTAAATACATTTATGAACATTACACATTTTGAATTCTATATGTCATACCTTTTTTGAAAAATGTTCACCACTAATTTTTATTTAGGTTAGACATTGAGGCAAAATCTACTTTTGGTGAAAAATCTAAATGGACTCCTATTTCTCCTTTTTTTATCTATAATTATGGGATCTACTTATAACTTATGTCACAAAAGTAAAATGTTTCTAAGTAACCTAAAATTGCGAGTAATGGAAAGCAGATTTTTTTCAGAAATAGCGATATAACATTTGCAAATCACTATTCATTGTCATTGGCTTTGCCATTCTGTATCTTCTGAGGCCCTGGAATTCAGGTATTTCTTTCCACATACATGCCACATCCTCTACATGCCATTATGTGAAAAAAAGTCAGTTTAAAGGGTCATATGTCACATTGTTCCATTTATATAAAATGGTCCAAATACATAAATCTATAGTTTAGTGATTTTCTAAGTTGGGGAAGAGAGGATAGAAAAGGACTGTTAATAATCATAATGACTCTGTTTTAAATGATGAATCTATTATAGAATTTAGGGGTGAGTAGATTTATGGACTGTCAAAAACATGCAACAAGCAAATGCAGTTAGATATTAACAGTAGATTTCAGAAGCCATGTGTGCAGATATTTTCCTGTACAACTCTTTAGACTTGTCCACATCTTTGACAATTTCCAAAAGTGTTGGGGACAGTAAACTAAATAATAATATTAGTTATAATAAATATTGTGTGTGGTGATGATAAAGAAGTAGATTGCAAATAAAAGAGAATGGGAATTGAGAGGTTAGGACACATGAATTGTTTCAGAGAAGAAGTGTGAGGTTGAACAAAAAGAATAGTTATAGCAAAGCAGTCTGCAAAGCCATATAATCAAACGTTTTGCAAGACGTGATGTTCTGAACTTTAATAAAAAAGGCAGATGACTTGTGGAGAATGTGGGAACTGTCTGTGCAAACTATTAGAATAATATTCTTTTAATTTTCGTGAGTATTTTATATCTCCCTAAATGCCTCAAATTTTAAAATATATCTTTAGGTTTTATTGAGAAAAAATTCACCCAACATAAAATTCACTATTTGACTGAAGTATTCAATTTAGTGCTTTTCAGTACGATCATAATGTAGTGCAATCATCACCACCATCTAATTCATGAACATTTTCATCACCTCTAAAAGAAAATTGATCCCCATTAAGTAGTCACTACACATTCTCCACTCCCTTATCCCCTGAAAGCCATTAAATCTACTTTGTGTCTTTACGGATTTATCTATTTTGAACATTTCATATAAATGGAACCACACAACCTGTGGTATTTACATTCTCAAATTAGTCTGATTCTATTGGTAATAAAAAATTATTTCTAGAAATATATTTGTTTTAATTCAATTCAAAATCTAAATATACTTTGAGTGACAATATACCTAAATATATCTGCATAATATGTTCAGAGATGACATCATCCACATTTTCATATAAGAAATAAAAACTGAAAAGTCATACAACTCTGAAAAAAACAATTTTAACTCAAATAATTACTAATATTTACATGCTATATATTTGCATACTGCAAGATATTGGGTGGGATTGAAAAACTCTGGTTCTATTGTCTTCAAATGTTGGCAGAGTCAATGCTAATAAGGATAATTCAATTGCCTACATTTTCTTTATTATTCTAATAAGACATGGTGTTTGTTTTCCTACCAAACTGAAAGAAGTCTATTGACCCAGCCTACTTTTCTTCTCTAAATTTAACAGCAACTGTTATCTAACAAAAATTATTGCTACATCACAACTTTATTTTATGTTTTAAAAATTAATAAACTAGTAGAAAATAAATGTGTTCACTAAATACAGTGTTCTTTTGTTTGTGTGTTTGTCAGTCTATATGGTCAAAAATTACTCACCAGTTGTTTATGGCCTTGTCAATATTCATGTCTTTGAGGTTGTGCCAAAAAGTAGATTGAAAATGCTTGTTTTAGGAAGCCCTTCATTCTTAAGGGCCTATTTTCTGTGTGCAGTAGCCATTTTAGGAGAATACAAAAACTATTTCTGTTTAAATTTCTTTGTAGTATCTACTAAAGTAAAACTGTTGAAAATCATATAGTTACTACTATGGGTCATCGTTCACATATTTATTTCAGGCTTTTGTGTCTCTATCAGTGGCAATTTAGGATGACATCTTTGTCGAATAAAAGTATTCTTTTTCAGGGAGTTTCCAAAGATGGCGGACTGGTAAGTAGTAGGATAAGGATCCTCTCTGAGAGAGACAGCTCAAATGCCACAATAGAACACCCTGGAGAGACCCAAACAGAGGGAGATGGATTCTCTCTACCCAGGAAGAAACTGAAGTGAAAAAAAACGCTCAAATATGAGGTCCCAGGACTACCATTAGAGAAGCTAACATGGGCGAGCACAGCACTCTCGCCAAGCCACCTGAATTCCTGACCAAGACCGACCTGACCGCCTGAATTCCTGCCTGAAAGCGACCTGACCAACTGAACTGTGCCGATGTGACTGGCTTGAGTGGTCCCGAGCATGGAGCTGAACAGCCCTGTGCGTGGCTTGCCCGGAACTGGCCCTGCACTTGACCCACCCAGAGGCACCGTGAATTCACCGCAGCCATGCTGAGGTCAGAGGTCGGGGAGCCCAGCAATTCTCAGGGACCAGCATCAAGACAGTGAGTGACGGGAATAAGACCCTCCCATGGGAAAGGCATAACCAACTGGATGTCATGTTGGACTTGGCAGGACAGCCATAACTCCATAAGGATTGGCTTCAGTAGGTTGCTCCCCTGGCCAAGCAGATTGGTAGGATCTGCCTGGACTGGGCTGTGCCCCTAGCTAGGACCCAGTGGGTCACTACAAATTAATTCCCTGAGCACAGATCACACTGAAGCAGTGAAGGGCCACAAGGGTTAACTGGCCCAGAGGGGAGGAGCCAGCACACACTGCCCTTGCTTGAACTTCAATCTCTGATAGCAGACTGCAGAGGGCAGAAGCCCCTAGCCTGTGTGCTCCAGAAGAACACTAACCAACAAGAAAAGGGGCTGGGAATTATACTATACACTGGTATGGAAGGAACCAAAAACATGACAAGAGAGACAAATAAGAAAAAGCCCCCAGCCCCCAACCCTGAGAATATTGATCCAGGAGAGGTAAATACAAAAGAGATTGAGGGCAGCAAACATGCAACATCAAACACAGCATTGGCAGACAAAAAGAGATATATTTGGGACCTCGTAAATGAGATTAAAACTGAAATATTAATTCAAATTAAACAAGAGATAAGTAGATTAATAATAGAAAGGCTGGGTACCTCTCAAGAAGACACAGACATAAGAATAGAGGAACACAAAAGGAGAGAAATGTTGAATGAAGAATATAAAAAAACTAGAATTCATGAAGCAGATTCAAAGAGATTATCAGGAAACTAAAGACTCTATAGCAAGCTGGCAAAACTGCTTGAAAAAAACCAAAGATAGACTATCAAAAATTGAACACAGGCTTGCAATGTGTGATCATGAAAGGGAAGATCTCTTAAAAATAACAAGGGAGCAGGCAGTAACCATACAAAGTCTAGAGGATAACAAGAGGATCTATAACTTAAGGATAAAGCATGTGAATGAAGAAGCAGGAGTCAAAACAGAGGAATTGCAAAGGCTATTCACAGAAATTATTAAGGAAAACTTCCCAAGCATAGAAAAAGGAAATGATATGCAGATGTATGAAGCATAAACAACTCCAGCCACCTACAATCAAAACAGAGCTACACCCAGACACATAATAATCAAGATCCCAGAAATTCAATATAAGAACAGAATATTAAAAGCCATCAGAGAAAAGAAACAGATCACCTATAAAGGAAAGCCCATCAAACTCACGGCAGACTTCTCAACACAGACCATCAGATCAAGAAGAGCTTGGAGTGAAGTAATTCAAGCCCTGAAGGAGAACAACCTCCAGCCCAGATTGATGTATCCTGCAAAACTCTCTCTAGAAATTAATGGAGAAACAAGATGCTTCCATGACAAGGAGGAACTGAGAGAATTTGTGACCACCAATCCAACCCTACAAAAAATACTGAAGGACATTTTAGAGAGAGAGAAAAAGAATATGAGCATTTCAGGAACAGTGGCAGAGAGGCCTCAATGAATGGGGCAGACAGTGGAGTGGAAGAGAAAAATACACAACCAATGGCAGAAAAACAGAATAGCAGATATAAGGCAGAGAAGATTGGCTGTAATCTCTAGTATAGATGGCCTTGAAATATTAACAGAGAGAAACATGGGCAGAGTAGATTAGGAGATAGGGTCCATTGAGATGTTCTATATAGGCAGGCACTGGGACCCAAAATAAGCAGTTGCACCCTATGGGAGTGAAAGGGGACGAATTGTCTAAAAAAGGAAGGGAGAGGATATTGTTAATGGGGTAACAACATTTAAAATCTACATTATTCTCATCACTCTGCTTGGATGGATTACATGCTGTTCCAGTTTGTCTACTTACACTAGGCTTGAGGATATGTTCAGCTATCCCAAAAATAAGAGGACATATTATGGTAATAATCCTTAATTTCCTATCAACTTAATCTGAAGTCCTGTATAACTTATACTGTCCTATTATGACTGATCTTATTTGAATCTGGTTTGTTAGATTGCTATTTTGTATTGACTGATTTTATTTAAATCTGTTATGATTGATAGCATCAAGTCTAAGAGTATAGGCAACTACACTGAAGATGACAAGATTCATTAAGATACCCACTCTGGTTTGATTATTACTTGCTTTTGAAGTCTTATAATGTCTCCAATGCTTCATTTTTATTAATGTTGTTACACACTGCTGAGACACCATGGTAACCATTGTAGATCACCTTGTATTGTGGTTTTATATGACTTCATGCTTTTCTAGGAATTGTTTTGATTTGTCTTGCTTTGTTTTGTTTTTCCCCCTAATACAGAAAGGATAGATATACATGTAGAGACTGTGCATCTGTAGAGCTTATAAATAGTTTACAAGAACTAACTATATAACACATGTTGAAATGAACAACTACTTTGAAGAAAAAGAGATACTACAGTACCCAGTGCAGATTCCATAATGTCATGATGTGATATCAAGCAATACTATCATTCTTTGTTCAAAGTGATTTTAGCTTGTTTTGCTTTGTTTAATTTCAACACACATGAAGGTATGGACAGCTGTTTTGAAGAGAATGACAGACACTATGACAGCCATTCTTGGCTTCCCTATTGTCTGGTCTTGAAGACCTGAAATGCCTTCCTTGTCCTGCTCAGATCAATTCCATACTATGTTGTTTCATGTGAATTCCCTGTATGTGACAATATGGACAACTATGTGGAAGAAAACAAGAGTCAATACGATAGAGAGTGAATATCTCTGATAGTCTAGCTTTGAAATTTATGTCTCTTACATTGCTTTCTTGTGATCCACTTTGTTCTGTTTTGTTGTGTTTAATTTTATCCTTTTGATATAATTGCATGTATATTTGAGTGGGTAAGATGGATGACCGTATTGCTGTTTTTGTCAGATCGTGGAGCAGAACTGTTAACAGTCTCACTGTTTGAATGTCTACTTTACATGTTTTAACTTTGTAATTTGAAAAACTATTTCCAAGAATTCAGTATGTAATTTGTCAAGGAATAATTTCTTAGCTTTTTTGTTGTTGTTCTTTTCCTTTTTTCCTTGGTATTCTATATTGTTGCTACCCTTTATTCTGGTTTTTTTTCTCTTTAAATAAAAATTTTTAAACGTATTTTTTCATAAATATTCTAAATTTTGCATATTATGTGGATTTTAAGAATGATAGACAACTGAATTCAACAAGATAATTTAGAAGTTTGTATCCAAGATATTCTAGAACTATATATAGAGCTAATGCTTTATTTTCTGTTTCAAAGAAGGTAAACTAACTAAAAATAAACATACTTTTCCGAATCTCAGCAAATATAAATCAAGAGAGAAACAACAGCTTAAAATTCCCAAATCCAAACTCCAAGGATGTAAAATATTTTGTTACATCTCATCTATGACTGATTTTCACCTAGTAATATTCTTTAATTTCAAATCAACTCAACAAACTTGTAAGAAAAGTAAGAAAACAGATCAGAATGCTTTGTAAATCTCTCAGAAGATGTGAGAGCACTGAAATATTTCTGTGAACACTGATTCAACCAGTGCATAAAACATACTTGTTAGAAGTGAGATCTTTCTTTTTTATGCATCAACCTCTCAATTAATAAAATATAATCATGACAATTCTGCTTTGTCTTTCTCATGTCACTACTTCAGTAAACTGAGGCTCTGCCGGGGATTTAGCTCAGTGGCTTAAGCGCTTGCCTGGCAAGCATGAGGTCGTGAGTTGATCCCCGGTACCAAAAAAAAAAAAAAAGTAAACTGAGGCTTTGTTATCATTTTATTATAATAACTAAATTATAGATTTTTTAATTTTTCTCTTCTTATTTCCTACCTATCTCCTCCCTGAAACCACCAAAAACTGTTAAACTTTGCAAATGTTATGTTTATTTTAAGTAATGGCAGATCTGATCTAGACATGACTGATTTTTTTCTTTTAAAATTCCATTTATAATAGGTCTTAATTTTTTGCTGATTACTTGAAACATGTAAATTTATGTTGATTTTTTCAGTATGATTTTATGGAACTTTGCCAATTATTATCCCAACTCAGGTAAAATTCTTATTTTTTTCCTCTCTTTTTAATCAGCAAAGTTTGTATCAGTTAAAAATCTATCATCTATCCCTTTCTTCTCCTCAAAAAATTCCAACAGCAGTGTTGATTTGAGTTTTTTTTAATTTTTCAGCAAAAAATGCTTCTTTTGTATTACCCAGATGTAATGGAATAAAATTCTTTAGATTTGCTTTTTTAAATTTTTTATTTTAAAAAATAAAAACAGAAAAAAGGATATAAATAATGCAGAATTTCAAAAAAAACAGAAATAAACTGATAGTAGTTAATATATTGCAAGTTGTCATCTTAGAAATAGTTGTTCAGATTACAAGATCTAGGTATAAAAAATGATCAAACAATCAAACAATGACAGCACAAAATGTTTTTTAGGTGAACTAACAGAATTAGTAGTATAGTTACCTATCTTATGTACATATACATACATAAATAATTATATATGTATACCAACATAAATCTAATTTTAACCCTTCTTCCATTTCTCCTTTCCCCTATCCCAGATATTCTTTTCTTCTGAGCACTTTCTTCCACTTTCATTATTATAATATCTATTGTATATTTTGGATTTTATTACTCTTTCAGTTTATTATTACTATTTATTTTTTACACTAGGGAGACAATACGATATTCACAAATGTGAGTCTTATTTATTTCACTTATGCAGATAGTCTCAAGTTGCTTCCATTTATCTATAGAAACCTCAAGATGATCTTTTTTTATATCTGAGCAATATTCTATTGTATAAACACACCACATCTTTCTACCCATTCTGCGGTTGATAGGCATTTGGTTTTTTTTTAAGATTTAGCTATTACAAATTATGGTGCTATAAACATAGGTGCACATATATCACTGTGACATGACCTTTCAATTTTTGTGGGAAAATACCCAGTAGGTATATAGCTGGATTGAATGGGACTTCCAACCCTGGATTTTTGAGAAATCTCCATACTGATTTCCATAATGGCTGTTCTAGGCTGCACTCCTACCAACAGTGCAGAAGAGTTCCTTTTTCCCCACAGCCTCTCCAGCATTTGTTGTTGGTAGTTTTCTTTATCTTGGCCATACTTTCTGGAGTGAGAGGGAATCTCAATGTGGTTTTAATTTGCATTTCTCAAATGAATGATGGTGAACATTTCTTCATGTATTTATTTGTCCTTTGTATTTCTTCATCTAAGAAGTGCATGTTCATCTCAGATGTCCATTTTTGGAGTGGGTCTTTGAATTTGGGGAGGCCTGATGTTTTTCAATTCTTTTTTTTATTTGAAAGACAATAAAACAAAAGGGGACAGTACAGAGCAGATCAGAACAGGAAAACATAGGCAACACAGTACTTTACATTAAGTCAACTGGACATCAACAGTAGCTAACACCATATCTCTTACTCTGCTATAGTTGAGCATAGTTTCAAATACAATAATATCAAACATAACACAATAGTATAAAGCCATGCATAGAGTGAAAGAATTCCAGGGCTTTCTGAACCGAATAACAGAAAA